>JACYFF010029153.1:12500-14699 GCA_017589665.1 Selenicereus undatus
TGGTCCCAGGACTAGGGAGAGTGACGACGAGCTTGATGATAGTTACGATAGCGATGTTGACGTTGAAAAGGAGCTGAGGTATATAGCTGTGGATCAGGATGCGGATCATACTCTATTCGAGATGGAAAAGAGAACAGAGCCATTTTATATCTTATTTCAATTCGAATTAGTAAAAATAATGTCTCCTTGCATAATATGGATTCCAGACATTCATGATCTGCATATGAATAAGTCGAATTACTTATCCCGCTGTCTATTAGTGAAGTATATCTCCATGAATTGTGAAAGATCTTCCACTAATCTTGTTATTGCTTCGACTAATATTCCTCAAAAAGTGGATCCCTCTCTAATAGCTCTGAATAGATTAAATACATGCATGAAGATACGAAGGCTTCTTATTCCACAACGACGAAAGCACCTTTTCACTCTTTCTTCTACTAGGGGATTTCACTTGGAAAAGAAAATGTTCCAGACTAATGGATTCGGGTCCATAACCCTGAGTTCCAATGTACGAGATCTTGTAGGACTTACCAATGAGGCCCTATCGATTAGTATTACAGGGAAGAAATCAATTATAGATACGAATACAATTAGATTCGCTCTTCATAGACAAACTTGGGGTTTCCGATTCGATAAAATACCGATTGCGGATCATGGGATCCTTTTCTATCAGATAGGAAGGGCTCTTGCACAAAATGTACTTCTAAGTCATTGCCTTATAGATCCTATATCTATCTATATGAAGAAGGAATCCTGTGACGCAGTGGATTCTTATTTGTACAAATGGTACTTCGAACTCGGAACGAGCATGAAGAAATTAACGATACTTCTTTATCTTTTGAGTTGTTCTGCCGGATCGGTCGCTCAAGATCTTTGGTCTCCACCCGGACCCGATGAAAAAAATGGGATCGCTTCTTGTGGACTCGTTTATAATGATTCTGCTCTAGTTCATGGCCTATTAGAAGTAGAAGACGCTCTGGTGGGATTGTTACGGACAGAAAAAGAGAATGATCCAGTGCCATTGCTTATTTTGCCCAAACTAAGGAATCCCTTAGATATGATGAAAAATGGATCTTGTTCTATCCTTGATCGTAGATCTCTCTATGGAAAATCTGAATCGGGATTGTACGAAGGAGAAGAATTGAAATCGGAATTGTACGAATTTAGATCGGAATTAAACGAATTTAGATCGAGATTGGCAGAATATGAAGAAGACTTAGAGTGGGAACAGAGCGCGCAGGATTTAGTCGATCACATAGTTTGGGCTCCTAGAATATGGAACCCCCCGTGCTTTCTATTTGATTCGATCGTAAGGACCACTGAATTGGGATTTCCCTATTGGGCCAGGTCATTGCGGGACAGGTGGATCATTTATGATGAGGATGAGCTTGAAGAGTCGGAGTTCTTGCAGAGTGGAACCGTGCCGTACCCGGCACGAGCTAGATCTTTCAACGAACAGGGCTTTTTTGCACTAACCCGATTCATTTGGGACCCTGCAGATCCAATCTTTTTCGTATTCCAAGATGAGGATGAGCTCCCTGTCTCTGTGTTTTCAAATCGAGAATTCTTTGCAGATGAAGAGATAGAGCTTTTAATTTCCAAAAAGGATCCTTCTAAATATATCAAGGTAAGCTGGTTTATCCATAATCTGAAAGAGAAAGACAAGCACTTTGAATTGTTGATTAATCGCCAGAGATGGCTTAGAACCAATAGTTCATTATTTAAATCGAATGAACGTTTCCGTTATATTACTCTATCCGAGAGTTATCAGTATTTATTAAATCTGTTCCTATCTAACGGAACACTATTGGATCAAATGACAAAGACATTGTTGAGAAAAGGATGGATTTTCCCGGATGAAATGAAAATTGGAAAATAAAAAATACGCATGTCTGATGAAATGGTTGTTGCTATCTGCTCCAATAACGAATCATTGGTTTGACTGAATAACTAAATAAAATACCAAGATCTCGGATCGATATTTATATATCAATATCGATCGATCCGAGATCTTGCAATTGCTCATTCAATGAGCATTCTCAATATTATGCCTTGAAGAGGACTCGAACCTCCACGCTCTTTAGCACGAGATTTTGAGTCTCGCGTGTCTACCATTTCACCACCAAGGCATCTTGAGAGTGATTCGTATTCCATGAATATGATATCTATCTAGTGTGAGGAATATACCACAAAGGTGGA
>JACYFF010029302.1:0-12790 GCA_017589665.1 Selenicereus undatus
AAAAAAAAAACCCAATTCAATTTAATTAGGTGTTGGTGCGTTCTGTTACAGAGACCAAAGCAAGGGAAGTTTGGCTGATTACAACAAAAAATCGAGTCAAGCTACTAATACCAATTCAATTTTTTTATTTTGTTGTCAAATGTGTATTTTTCAAATAGTTATTCAATTTTCCCGCAATAATGTTCTTCATTAACACCAACAAAAGTTCTTTCATAGATGAGAATGTTGGTAATGTGATTACAATACCAACAGAAAACTTTGGTGTTGGTAACATGATAATAATACCAACACACCATTTTTTATATGTTGGAAATATTAGGACCCATTCTTCCCTCCAAAATTGAAAACTGTAATACCAACAAATAACTTTATCTGTTACACAAACTCACTTTTACCAGCAGAATGTATTTTTTGTGTCTAGATGTCCGTTGGTGAAAGCTACTTTTTTGTAGTGATTACATGGAAGATTGAGGATGTTGACAAGTCTCCCATGATCAGTTCAATGCGGATTATGCCGATTGTACATTGGCCCTCAAGGTTGACCCTTGAATCATCATTAGGCTCTTAGCAAGTTCTTCCACTGTGATGGCTAGGTTGTTCATTGTAGACTTAGGCATAATGTTGATGGCTGGCCTTCCATCTACGAGAATGCGCTTAACTTTCTACTCCCTAATGTAGCCAGTCACAAATAAAGGACGATTGTGAGGCTTGGATCCCAACAATAAGTCATCATCAGTGAAATTGACTGCGGTGTTGCAAGAGGCACACTAAAGAGGGCTTTTTATCAATCCTCCCATTTCCTTGACTTTGTCAGCATAAAGTTCTGGGTGTTGTAAGGTAGTAACAACATGTTGGTGCATCTTGTTAGGCAAACAAAAGATTTGCTTCCAGTACATGCGAGTTGGCAAAGCCTCAAGAACAGTAAAGGTCTTGTAAGCTACTCTTAGAGACTTCTCTTATCTGTCGCTGCCTTCGTCTTCCTCTTTTTTGAGCTCAGAACATGAGGCCATGTTGACTGTGAGTTTCTCAAAGAAGCCTATTGGGAAGAACACATTAAGTGTGACAGGAACAAGTGGCTCTTGCTCAAGTAGGTCAATAGGCAGAATTTTATGTCTTTTGATGTTCTTGGACTTCTTTTTACCTTTTAAATGATGAAGGCTCTTCTTTCTTCCTTGTCTATTTCTAGGGCAGAGAGGTGCCGATTACACTTGGTTTTGCTTCCTTGGCCTCTGGTGAGTGACAAGAGTCTACCCCTCTTCATCATCATTAGTTTTATCAGAGACCTCCACAAAAAGATCGGTCTTAGTCAAAGGTCCTTTGGATTCAATTAGAACTACAACAAGGCTCAAATATTCCAAACTGAATTGTAATTAATTTCGTTCCTCGGGAGGAAATCAATTTAGTGTTTACTCTACCATGAGGTCGAGTATGTTTTTGCTTCCAGGGCGATGAAGAACACTCCAGTTGGGTGGAAATATGATTTGTCTCGACAGTGTCATCCAAATCTAATATTATTTTTCCATCCCTGGCAAGTTGCACAATACGCTCCTTGAGCATAATGCATTTCTCAAGAAAGTGACAGATCACCCTGTGATACCGACAATATTTTGGGTCAGTAACCCTTCCAGCTTCTTCGGGGCGTTTTAACTTTGGAAGTTTGATAGCCCATTTTCAAGGAGATCTTCAAGCATTCCTAACAAGTCTGAGTCAGGGAATGGATATTTCTTCTCCTGTAGTTCCTTCAACGTAGGACACTTCTTTCTAGTATCCTTGGAGAACCCACATTTCTTATTTTCATACTTAGGCTTTTTGGATATTTGAACCAGCTCCCCAGTTAAAACAACCATGAATTCTTTGTTTGACAACTTTGAGGACTTGGGATTTTTCTTGAATTCACCCTTGTCCTTTCTAAAATCATATGAGGAAGAAGATTTGCCATGGCGATTGCAATTGTCATCTATATATCATGAGCCTTCGTCGCCAATTCTTGGAAGGTTCTTGGTTTACACATCTGTAAGACGTAGAGTAAATCCCACTCCATGCCTTGAGCACACATTTCAACGGCTGAAGCCTCTGATAGATGATCCTTGCACTCAAGACTGAGAGACCTCCAACGATTGATGTAATTGAGAACTGGCTCATCCTTTCGTTGTTTAGTGTTTGTTAGCTCTGTCATGCTAACAACGCATTAAGAGTTGTAGAAGCAATTTAGGAATTCCTATTCTGTTTGTTCCCAACTATCAATGGACTCTGGCTCCAAGTTTGTGTACCAGTCGAATGCAATCCCTTTCAGAGTCTAGACAACTGCTTCACCGGTCGGTCTCCATCTGTGCCAACATTGCTACATGCCTCAATGAAGTGGGCAATATGTTGTTTGGGGTTGCCCTTACCATCAAGTTGGTTGAATTTGGGAGGTTGATAGCTGTGGGGCATATGAAGAACATCAATCTCTTTGTATAAGGCTTTGTGTATAAGTGAGTCTTGTGAGACCTTCCTCTTAACTGAGCCTTGACTATATTTGCTATGAAGCTCTAAATCCATTCAATAGACTTCGAGCCTAAAGAGAGGTCCTTCTTTGCTCTGTGCTTATCGTCAGATTCTTTACTGTGGTTGGACTCTTTATCAGAGTCTTCAGCGCTTGAACCTTCGTTGGAAGCTTCAAAGGATTTCTTTCCAGCTTCTTCATCAGCTCAGTCACCTGGTTGTTCTGGCGCTTGATTTGGGCGTCCTTTTCTGCACTCTCTTTAGAGAGCCTATCCAGGGTAGCCTTCATGCTCGCCAGTTGCTCTTTGAAGTTAGTAGTCGTTGTCACCATAACTAGCATGATGACAGTGCCAGAGGATTCAGCTTCAGTATGCAAGGAAAGTGATCCCTCTGAGGATGCCAAAGAGGAATCACTCCTCGAATAACCATCATCTCCAAAATTGAAGGGTTGGAAAGTAGGCTTAGTGTGGGTTTGGAGTTCATCCATCCCATGTGGAATTGTTTGTTACATGATGAAGCTTGTAATAGATTTTTGCCTCAGAACATTTGAAGCGATTTGATTGACTCCATTAGATACCTTGGAGTTGAGGTTTTGGATCTTATGTTACTATGATGGTGCAACTACAATTGATTGCTCTACAGTAATTGCACCAGTAGCCCATGTCATACTTCTAGTCATGACACCACCAGATGTAGCATTGCCAGTTGTTGATCCCTGAGATGTAGATCAGATAGTTTTCCTTGAAGATTGGGTGATAGCATTCTTGGGGGCCATGTTATCTTTGAAGGAGTGCAGGGTTTGTATTTTGGAGAAAGAGATGAGAGGCAAAGATGTCCCACCGAGAATGTTTAAAATTTGTAAACGTAAATTTTGTGCCTAAAATAAATTAGACAAAAAATTAAGAAACAATTTTAATTTTTCTATTGATGCAGTGTAGTTACAATCTCTAAATTAAATACAATGAGATGATCCTCTAATTCGATCTCCTAGTGGCTTGATTGACTCAAGGGCGTAACCGCTTAATCTTGATCCTTACAGAATCAGTTGAAGAACTCTGAAAACTGTTCTTGATCTTGATCTGCAAGTGATTGATTGTAGTTTCTAAAACTCTGCAAGTTCTGATCCTTCTCGCTTGGTAGCGAAATGTTGCTTACCGTTTGATCTCTAAGTTCTGCAAATGCTAGATGTTCAAAAATGAGGGGGAATGACCCTTATTTATACCATCTAGCAGCTAGGTTTATAATCGGTCTTTGGGCCTAGGCTCAATAATTATTTCCTTATTTTTTAAATAACGAAAATAATTACTAATTTTTGGATCATCAATGACATGTGGTAGCTTTTAATTGGCTAAATTTTAGCCATATTTAATTTTGACCAAGCGGATCCACCAAAGTCAACGTGACACATGACAATTTGTGATTGAACAATTTTTTTACATGTGGCACCATCCAATTCGTCGTAGAATGTTTTGTCTTCTACAATAGGGTGATGTTGGTAATTAGTATAAAGCTTCCTAATTAAAAAAAGAACCATTGTATACAATTGTTCTATTTTTAACTTAATAATTTTTATATTAATTACCAACATTATTTTTTAAAAAACTAAAACGACACTAGTAACTCCTATAAGTGTGGGGGAAATTATGACTTCTTACATCTCCCAGAGTGGGCATAATTTAAAATGATCACACATAAATTGTAGGTAATTAGTACTTACTCCGCATTTATAAGTATGTGAGTATAACTCTACCCGCATTTTCATTAAGTGTGGAGAACACTTCAACACAATTAACTTCTCCACATTTAGCCTAAGTGTGGACAAGTACTATTTCTACACTTATAAGTGTGGTTATTAGCAAAATTAAATGTGGAGGAAAGCAGCCTTTTTTGTAGTGTGATCTGAAAAAGGTGAAGAAAAAAGTCTAAAATTGAATTAAGGCCCAAATGCCCACAAACCCACCCCCTGGCCAGGTCGGCTATCCCTTGGTCCAGCTGATTTTAGCTGAAGTAGGAAAAAAGGAAAAATAAAAGAAAAATAAAACCCTAACAATCGCTCATTTCCCTGTCACGCAACCTGGCCTCGTGTACCTTATCTCTCCTCTCCTCTTAATAATCATAACCGCTTTTCCAAGTCTTAATAAACATCACAAAAACTCTCGAATGTTGGGTGAGTGTTGATGCATTTCTCGCATTCACTTATTTATCATTTTTTTACACAGTTTTTGGATTGCAATTACCTTTATTCTCTGGGTTTTTGTGATTGGATTGTGCTTGTTGTCTAAGTACCTCTATTAATCAAGGTCTTGGAAGCTCGGGCTGAGCTCTAACAAGCAAGAATGCCCCTCACTTATTTGGTTTAGTTGGTCTTCATTGCCCTTCCCCTTTGTTTCATTGCTTCAGTTTTAGGTTTTAGCTCTTGATTATTGTTGGTGTAAGTTGCAGAACCTAGGTTGAGCTCTTAAAGGGCAGAGATGCCCTGCTCTTTTTTTTTCCTTCTCATGTTCTTATTTTCTATTTTAATTGTGTTTTGATCCCCTATTTCTATTCATCTTTCTCTGTATTTTCTCTATCCCATTTCTTGGCTTCATTTCCATGGAGGGTCAATAGATGTTGGGTGGTTAGTTTACTATTTTGGGTCAGTACATTCTGGGCTTAGTTTTAGTGTTCAAAGACATCCATGATTGAGTGTTGATGAGGCCATGAGTGGGATTTGAATTCAAGCTAAGCCGAGTGTTGGGAAGTCTAATTTAATCAACAGTCTTTGCCTTGTTCTTTTCACTTTTTAACTATTGAAGTGCTTTATGCTTGCTTTATTAGTCATTGAGAAGCCCAATAGTAGGGTGACTTTCTTAGTTTGACTTTATTTCTTTATTTGGATATAGTTTCTTTCCATGATGTTTTACTTCTTCCTTTTAGTGTTATATTGATATGATTTAGCTCAATTCATGGGAAATTTGGTAGTTTAGTTATATATTAGCAATATGTGATCTGCGTGACATTCATTTGATATGGTTAGTTTGTTTATTTAGTTGTTTTGGTTAGTTTAAGTCATGTTAGCTTAGTTCGTTTAAAATTTTGTGGCCTACTTTTGTCCAACATCCCTGAGATATGACCCTCAAGTACTATAGTGGAAGCTGTACGCTTATGGATAATATTCCACTTTGAAAAATCACGTACAAGTTTTTGGCATCGTTGTCAGGGGGTGGCATGAGATTAGGTCACACTTTCTTATTATTTAATGTTTTCTTGTTAGTTGTATATATTTTTTTATTTGTTTATTTGTTTGACTCGTATTGACTTAGGTTAGTTTATTTCTTGAAAAAAACCCAAGCAAATTAAACATCAAAAATTAAAAAAATGTTGAAAATTCAAAAATCCCTAAAAAGTTGAAAGTTTTTAAAATTTTAAAAAACATGACTATTTTTTGTTTCCCTCAATATGAGCATGAAGTATTTTGGTGGTAATTGAGTTGATTGAATGTCCTTTGTGCTCAATGTGTTGATTGATGTTTTGGGAAATGGAAAATTTATCAAGTGATTTTTGAGAGCCTCGATAATGAAAGTTGGGGTCATGTTAAGATTATTTATCCTAGGTATTTGGGATGTTTGTTTATCAAGACTCTGGATGAAAGTTGGGATTGTTTGAATATGTAATAGGCTGAGCATAATCCATGCTAATTACCTTAGTTACTTTCAATTTAAAGTTGGGCGCCATATTTTGACTTCACATTTGAGACATTTATACTATTGCAAGCTAAGACAACAAGGTGGCCCCAAAACAAGGTTTAACAATGCTTATATTATTTGCTTGGTTCAACAGATTAAATGGAAATATCAAATAAATAAGACATAGAAATATCTAAAGATTTTTGAAGAAACATCTGAACGTTTTCAACAAAATATCTGAAAATTTTTCAGAAAAAATATTTGATATTTTTAGCAAAATATCTAAAGATTTTTAGAGAAAATATTTGAGAATTCTTTTTAAAAGGGGGAGCAAGCCTTATATAAACCACACCCTCTTCCTTTTGCACTTCCTTTTCTGTCTTTGTTCCATGCCAAAGGGGCCGCTACCCAGCCTCCTCATCCTCTTTGTTTTGTTTCTTTCATCTAATTCAGAAAGAAGGTCAATTTTATCGTTAGCAAGCCATAAACAATTACTTTCACAAGAAAGAGATATGTCTTCAAGGTATGTTTACTGCCTGTACCTTTTAAAAATTCACATATTCTTACATATATCAAAAACCCAAAATGTACACTTATTTAATGGGTCATTTTTAAGTATCATTTTTCCTAAAAATCAAGTGGACCCATCAGTTATCAATTATCAGGGCTTACACCCACCAGTTCACCCGCGCGGCCTCAAGTCAGACTACTTGATCGCCCTAGCAGGTGTACTCTTCAATGATTGCATTATATATACGAGGCCATCTATTTGGGTTCCACTTTTAGATACTAACAGGTAACAGTTTTAACATATTACGTCTCTCTCTCTTATTTCGAACTAAAATCAATCGAAGTGCAACAACTCATTGAAAAATGAAGTTTATTCTTTAGAGTGTGAGGTTGAATGTACTAAGCCCTAGCTTACCCTTGGAACATTTCGTGCTTTCATGTTTTAGGCTGAGCATTTGAAAAGTATGCATTGGGCATTGCAAGTGAAGTAAGAAGTTAATTAATGGGGTCTAGCCAACTTCACAGTGACATCTTTCTAACTATTGGGGTTCCTGTAAATATGCAGGTAGGCTATTGAGTTGTCATTTAGGCTCAAACATGTGTAGTTTACACATCAGTTACCTTATATGTACCATGAGATGTTACTATGTTGATGTTAGCTATACCAACTAGTTAAACCATATGCTTTCTAAGATGGTAGTAACACCTTAACCCGGTATTTTCCACTTTATTAGCCACTAATGATCAAATAATTAAGGGTAATTACATGATTGGAAGTTGGGGGTAGGGGTGCTACTAGATATGGCAAAACTGACCCGAGACCCAAAACCCGAATTGACCCAAACTGAACCATACCCGACTCGAAATTTTCTATAAAGCTGCTTGTTTTAGCATGACAAGCGTATTTGACCAAAAATTGGTTGACCCGAAATCGACCCGACCCGAACCATACCCGACCCAAACCGAACGACCCGAAATGTCACTTAACCCGAACATCACCCAACCCGAACTTAACCCGACCCATACCCGAACCGAATGACCCATTTGCTAGGTCTAGGTGCTACAACTACAGTATTAGAGCCAGGGTTTTGGTCAATGTGAGCTTTAGGGTGTTTACCAGTCGAATTGGAGTGTTAACTGTGATGCTGGTTGTGAGTTTTGGGTATAGTATGAGTATATAGTGAGGATGATATGAGCAAACTCATACCCCTTGGTGCTAAGGTTAGTAACCCAATTTGGTGACCTTATGAACCCTACCTTATAAGGGTTTACTTTGTGGATTCTTAAGCGAATTTTTATAGTATCAAATCATATCGCAATAGGGCGTAGCTATATTAAATTGAGCATGTGAAGAGGAATTATAGTGAAACATATCCATAAGGGCCTATAGTACTGTCATAGCCGACACACAATTATCATTTACCCTACCGAATTATGCAAATGAGCAGAGTATCTTATACGATGCTAGTTGACATCAAATGGATCATGTGTGACTGAACAAGCGATGATATGCAAAGTAGTGATGGTATTGGCTAATTTCAAAATATGTGAACTTAGGTAGGTTTCTATAAGCTAAAGATATATTCAAGATATTACATGTTAAACATGTTATGCAATCATGTAGATAATAAAAAGATGGAGTACTTGGTAGAGGGTTCTAAGTGACGTTGTGAACCTTGGGCCATAGACTAAGGTTATCCAAATAGACATTCTCTAATTTAGGAATTGACAAGGTTGATGAGTTCTTAGAAATTTTGGAAATGTACACAAAACAAAACAAAAAATCCATACGGATTTGAGATTATGTGATACTAGGATGTAATTAACATCACCATACTAGAACTAAGGGTATAACAAACCCTAAAAGCATGTAAGGGCTACAAAAGGGTGGATCTCAATGCTAAGGTACTAAAAAAAGGGCATAAATCACTCATCAAATTTTGGCGGACTAGGGGATATGTTCTTTTTGGGGTGAGACATGCTAATGAGCAATTGGATTAAGGAAAGAAAATTAGGTACAGAAAGATTTGACGGGAGGTACTTAGATGATGGGCTCATCTAGGTAGCAAAAGCAGTGTTAACTGCCTCAAGCATGCTTATTTCACTTAAAGCATCTAGTTATACATACGGAACTTAAGGAGAAAGGCTCTAGGAAGTGATATACATGTATGTATATTTTATACCAAAGGAATTCTAGAAGCCATAATTTATATTTAGTCAATGAATGGACATAATTAATGGGTACAAATTGAGGTAGCAATGAGGTACGGAGAAGTATTATAGAAGAATAATCTCTTCATTGTTTGAACCTTGGATATTTTTCTTTATTTTCTTGCAAGCTCCTTTATCGAGGAATGAGCTCTATAAACCAAGTGTAGCGTAGAGTGCATGAGGCCATAACTAGCAATTTCATAAGATCAAATTCCCTATTTTAGAAAGCATTGCCTCAGCTTAACCCTGATATGGCGGAAAAGGTTTATAGGGTGAAGGGGGACATGTGAAGTTCCTACGTAAGGATTGAAAATTTAAGTGAATTTTTTTAAGCAAATCAAACCCACGCAAATGCAATTGTGTAAATCTTTATATTAATTTAAAAGAGTCTATAATAACCCTTGGTAAATAGGCTAAAGTTTTCCTTATACAGTTTTGCACCATTACCTACTATATATTACATCAACAAAACCTTTTGGATTTTTTCATTTATAATTAGATGATAGCCGTGTTCTGCCTATTCTAGTGCAATCTAACTCTCATATCTTACTTGACTCCTATACCTATTGTTCACAAAATTGCCCAGGCATCCTAACAATAGCTAACTAAATATCCTTCCAAAATTAAATTGTTTCATGACAATAATCCTCCTGTGGAATCATGACCACCAAGTTAGAGTGTTATCCTTTTTCTTAAGTTGTCCATCTTTGCTCAGGTTACTTCTAGGAAACTCTCCTTCATTATTAATTGCTACCCATCTTACTTATAATAAACTTTGGTTCTTGTTACTCCCTTTTACGAGTGTTCCCAAACTTATTATATCTACCCCAGAATGTCCCCTTCATCTGGAATAGTCTCAAATTAGACAAGCTGGCAAGTGAAGCTTTTCTTTTTCGTAGTACTTTTATCTCATTCCTTAACCCTCTAGAGTGCCCACCAAATGTTTTTGCAAGCACTTCCTAAGCTTCTTTGGTAACACTTTGAATGTAAGACAAGTTTGTTTATTTACATCATCCACTATATCATACTCTAGTGCCCTTGTAACCCATTCAAACTTATACTCTTGATATTTTATTTTTCCCTCGTAATTCTCATGAACAAATTAAAAACCATATAACTCTCATTCTCGTAATTACACAAACGTATGTGTGGGTTCTCTCATAAATTAAAAACTTGCATGACTCTTCCTTCTTCAAATCATCTCCACTTCAATTCTTGTTGACATGTGGTCATGTCGATATCATGATCTTAGGGTTCCCACAAGAGAACCCTAATGCATATGGGTAATTTATAATCCAATCTTAGACCAATACCTTGTATGATCTATTCTTGGCAAGCAATGATATCCTACCTACCCTTAAATATTTGATCATTGCTGGAAATGTCTACCTTTACAGATTGCTTAGCTCTTAAACTAATATCAAATGTTCTTTTCTCCGGCTACCCAATGTTTTGGATCATTTAATCCTTACTGCTGTTTGTTCTTGAATCATTTGCCTTTATCATTATTTTTGCTCCATTCACCTTATATTTCCCCCCACCTATTATTTCATAATCTATCATCTGCTCTTTCAAATTAAAATTTTACATCGATAATATTTCCCATTGTTTTCAATCATTGACGTACCTCTACTTCGATTGTTTTAGGTTATTTATTGACCTCATCCCCCTGCTATCGTGTGTTTCATTGATTTAGACTATCTGTGTGAAAGGTTCAGATTGATATTCAAGGTTTGCCAATACATTATGCCTTTCTTATTGATATTGTTCCTTCTAACATTTCTCATATTTGTAGAGCTACCTCATCCTTAAAGTTGCTTCCTTCCACTATAATTATTAATCTTCCAGCCTTTTCATTTCAAACTTCTGAAGGCTTGTAGATTTTAAGAATGCTCATACATGCTTTCTAGTATGATCGACCATGTTCATGAATCTTGCTGCTTATTACACAATGAATTCCTAATCAACCTTAAATGCTTTTGGACACCATGATAACTTTGATCCTCATTGTGTTCAACTCCGTTTCATTAAGAAGGTACTTACATCTATAGCCTGCACCCTATTCGTCCACATTGATAAGTCCATACAACTTGTTTGAGTTACATATGAAATTAAGCTTTCGCGAGTAAGGGTGAATCCTTAATTGTTACAATCTCACCCTTTCTTTTACTTTTAAACTCCACCTATAAATTACATTGGTCTTTCTTTATTTCATTCTGTCACCTTACTTGAACTTATCTCATGTGAGCAAGAGCCAATCTATCATATTATATTGGTTGCTACCAAAAGGTCATTCAAGTATAATTGAAATACCTTTCTTTCCCTGGACGGTTCTAGCCTTTTTCATCAGGGCCCTCTTTAGTTGTTATCTGTATGCCCTGTCTTATTTCCTGGCATAACTAAAATGGCTCCAAATGATTCCTAATTATGCGACACGCACTTTAATAAATATAACTCTTTAATAAATATAACTCCACCTCCTAACTTTACATTCTATTTTAGATGGTATAGATTATTCAAAGGATGTTGACCATCTTCTGGTTATTCTTATCACCCATGTTTGCAAATCATGATGCTTGTGGCCCATCATTTGGGAAATTCTTGATCCAGTCATGTTGTCTTATTCTAGCCATTTCATGACATTCCATCCTCTATCAATCACTACTAACTTCGTTGTTATTCCTTTTGAGAATAATGAATCACCTAATTATCATTCCAATCATTCTTACTCTTCACCATATTCATCTTTAACTAATAGGCTTTGACTATTCTAAATGAAAAAGCTTAAATTTAGAGAGAAAGTGGAGCCTTAGGAACATTAGGTTCTATGAAATCAATGAAAAAGCTAAACCCGGTAACATCTAAATTGACCTTATCATTCCTGATGAGTTATGAAAAATGTCCTATATTGATGCAAGATTCTAGGTCAATCACTTTGTAATAAGAAGTTACCTCTGACTAAGGTTGTATACACTAACTATGCCTCATTAGAAACCACCTACGAGGCTGACCAAAAAATGAGAACAACGTTCTTTATTTACATTAGGGTAATTCTAGTACATCTTTCGGATTTGCAAGTTTTAGGAATGGTACATATTTTAAGGGGGAGAAGTTGTAATAGCCATAACACAATCCATGCTAATTACCTCAACTATTCTTAGTTTAAAGCTGGGCGTTGCATTTTGATTCGACATTTGAAACATTTATGATATTACAGGTTAAGAAAACAAGGTGGCTTCAAAGCAAGGTTTAGCAATGCTTTATATCATTTGCTTGCTTCAGCAAATTGAATGGAAAAATCACAATAAGTAAAACATAGAAATATCTAAAGATTTTTAAAAAACATCTAAATATTTTTAACAAAATATCTAAAGATTTTTAAGAGAAAATATATAAGATTTTTAGCAAAATATCTAAAGATTTTTAGCAAAATATCTAAGATTTTAGCAAGATATCTACATATTCTAGTAATAATATCTGAGATTGTTAGAGACTCTAAGGTTTTGTCACTTTTATCGTCATCAAGCCGTAAACAATTACTGTCACAAGAAAGAGATATATTTTCCAGGTACGTTTATTGCCTGTACCATAAGAAAATTCGCATATTCTGACAAATATCAAAATCTTAAAATTTATAGTTATTTAATAGATCATTTGCAAGCATCATTTTTCCACTTAATAAAGTGGATCCACCAGTTATCAATTATCAAGGCTCACACCCTGTTGTTCACTTGTACAACCTCAGGTCAAGCTACCCGATCGGCATGATAGGTGTGCACCTCTTCAATGATCGAATTGTATGTACGAGCTCATAAGTTTGGGTTCCACTTTCAGATAATAACCTATATTAGCTTTAATATAACTCTCTCTCTCTCTCTCTCTCTCTCTCTCTCTCTCTCTCTCTCTCTCTTATTTCGATC
>JACYFF010029313.1:3547-18202 GCA_017589665.1 Selenicereus undatus
AGATCTCTACTCCATTTTCTTTTCCAAGTGCAAGGTGAGGTATATCAAGTGGTATCAGAGCCTTGGCTACCCTCCTGAGCTTGCTTCCACCCTCAAACACCATCCCAAACACTAACCCACAAACTCCTTCAAACGCATCCCCTTTTATCTCCCTTGCATTTTTTCTGCCGAGCCACGGACAGCAACTCGGCACGAGCACCCCGTGCCAAGGAGCACGACCGTGCCACCATTCATCCCTTGCCTCTCCAAACAGAAACCCCGCACGGTCAGGCCGTGCCTCCTCGCACGACCGTGCCACCCACCCCCAACCCGAAACACTCCATTCCCCACTCTCATACTACCATGTCTACTAGCCTCACACCGGAACAAAGTGACAAAGCCGAACTCGAGGCTCAGGTCAAGTACCTCCAAATACAACTTGGCCAACTCCTTGAAGAAAAGCGGAGCTACATGAGGAATTCCCGAAGTCCAACGGAACAACACCCTCGGTTTAACCTTGAAGAAGAGGAGAGCTATCCCAAAGGCCCCTCTAGTGAAGAAGATGAGGGAAGAAGGTCACTTCGACCTAGTGGAGGTGGCAACTTGGACTTCAAAGTCGACATCCCCGAGTTTGAAGGTCATCTAGATCCCGATATGTTCCTAGATTGGCTTCGAACGGTGGAACGAGTCTTTGATTACAAAGACATTCCGGAGGAGAAAAAGGTAAAGCTTGTAGCCCTTAAACTTCGCAAGTATGCTTCACTTTGGTGGGCTAATTTGATGACCAAGAGGGCAAGAAAGGGGAAGGGTAAAATCCGTACTTGGGCTAAGATGAGGGATAAACTCAAGTCTAAATTCCTCCCTACCCATTACCTCCATGACAACTACCTCAAACTCCACAACCTCAAACAAGGAACCAAAAGTGTGGAAGAGTATACTAGGGAGTTTGAACAACTCCTCTTGAAGTGTGACTTGAGTGAAGAAGAGAACCAAACCCTTGTGAGGTATTTGAGTGGTTTGGATGAGAGCATAGCCCATGTCATTGAACTACACCCCTATTCATCCCTTGATGAGCTTAGTTCTCTTGCTTACAAGGTGGAACAACACCGAAAATCCAAAGGCAAAGGAATTGTGTCCAAGCCTCCCCCTCGGTCTTACCCCTTTCAAAGACCCCCAAACACAATCCCTAAACCCCAAGCTCCACCCCCTCCACGGCCAACTCCACAAAATGCCCAAAACCCTCCACAAAGAACCCTTCCCAAGCCGGAGGATAGGAGAAGGTGTTTTCGGTGCCAAGGATTGGGACACATTGCTTCCGAGTGTCCAAACAAGAGAATCATCACCTTGGCTGAATTTCAAGCTTCCTTTGAGGAGTATGAAGTAGGCAATGAAGGAGAATATGAACAAGAACCCAATGAGCCTCTAGAAGAGGTTGAAGAAGGTCCGGATGATGGAGAGTTGTTGGTAATTCGAAGGGCCTTAAGTGGCCTAGGGGTCAAGACAATCTTGAACAAAGAGAGGCCATCTTCCATACAAGGTGCACCATTGGTGGTAAAGTGTGCTCCCTTATCATTGATGGGGGAAGTTGTGCAAATGTGGCATCACAATCCATGGTGGACAAACTCAAGCTACCGGTGACTCCTCATCCCAAGCCATACACCATTCAATGGCTTAATCAAAGCAAAGGTTTGCAAATATCTTCTCAATGCCTTGTGTCTTTAAGCATTGGTAAGAATTACAAGGATGACATTTGGTGTGACATTGTACCTATGGATGCATGCCATGTCTTGTTGGGGCGCCCTTGGTTGTTTGATAGAAAGGTCATGCATGATGGCCGAATGAACACATATACCTTCACCAAGCACCACAAAAAGATCACCCTCACCCCCCTCAAATCGGCCACCCCTTCCAAACCCAAAGAAAACCCACCAAAAGATGTCTTCCTCACCACTCTCCTCAAATCTCAATTGCATGAGTATGAACCCTACAAAGAGTGGATATTGCTTGGCCAAGACCCGGCCTTGTCCACGGCCTCCTCACATCCCCTCCTTACCCCTCTCCTACAAGAGTTCCAACATGTTTTCCCACAAGAGATCCCACATGGCCTACCCCCAAAAAGAACCATCCAACACAAAATTGACCTTGTGCCCGGTTCTACTCTTCCAAACAAACCGGCCTATAGGATGAACCCCCAAGAAACTCAAGAGGTTCAACGTCAAGTTGATGATCTCCTAGCCAAAGGGTTAATCCGTGAGAGTTTGAGCCCATGTGCCGTCCCGGCCCTTCTTGTGCCCAAGAAGGATGGAAGTATGAGGATGTGTGTTGATAGTAGAGCTATCAACAAGATCACTATCAAGTACCGGTATCCCATTCCCCGGTTGGAAGACCTACTAGATGAGCTTCATGGGGCCACTATCTTCTCCAAAATTGATCTTAGAAGTGGCTACTATCAAATCCGGATCTTTGAAGGGGATGAGTGGAAGACCGCCTTCAAGACCAAGGGAGGCCTATATGAGTGGTTGGTGATGCCGTTTGGGTTGTCTAATGCACCAAGTACTTTCATGAGACTTATGAATGAGGTGCTTAAACCGGTTATTGGCAAGTTTGTTGTTGTGTACTTTGATGACATCCTTGTCTATAGCCATGATGAGCAAGAGCATGCAAGTCATCTTCAACAAGTCCTTAGTATTTTGGCTAAGGAAGAGCTCTATGGCAACCTTGAGAAGTGCCATTTCTTCACATCCCAAGTCATCTTTTTGGGATATGTGGTGTCGGCCCAAGGCATCCATGTAGATGAAGAGAAAGTCAAGGCCATTCAAGAGTGGCCTACTCCTACATCCATACAACAAGTGAGAAGTTTCCATGGGTTGGCTTCCTTCTATAGGAGGTTTGTGAAGGATTTTAGCTCTATTGTCTCACCCATGACCGAGGTAATCAAAGGGAAATCCTTTGAGTGGAGTGACCAAGCACAATCGGCCTTTGAGGAGATCAAAAGGAGACTCACTAGTGCTCCTATTCTAGCCTTGCCAAGCTTCTCCAAGCCCTTTGAAGTTGAGTGTGATGCTTCCGGGGTGGGCATTGGAGCGGTTTTGTCTCAAGAAAGAAGGCCAATTGCATACTTTAGTGAGAAGTTGAATGAGACCAAGAGGAGATACTCCACTTATGATAAGGAGTTCTATGCTATCATCCGTGCCTTAGAACATTGGAGGCATTATCTTGTTGGGGCCGAATTCACCTTGCATTCGGACCATGAAGCCCTTAAGTTCATCCAAGGGCAACATAAGCTCAATCCCCGCCATGCTAAGTGGGTTGAGTACCTCCAAGCTTTCAACTTCATGATCCACCACAAAGCCGGGAAGTTGAACAAAGGGGCGGATGCTCTCTCAAGGAGGTATCACCTCCTTTCGGTCCTTGATTCCAAAGTGCTTGGGTTCGAAATTATCAAAGGGATGTATGCTAATGATGAGGACTTCAAGGAAATTTTTGTCAAGTGTACTACTCACCCCCACGGCCTCTTCCATCTCCAAGAGGGTTTCATCTTCAAGGGCACACGGCTATGCATTCCCAAGTGTGGGTTTAGGGAGTTGCTCATCCAAGAACTCCATGGTGGCGCTCTAGCCGGTCACTTTGGGGTAGACAAGACTAGCTCAATGCTCAAGGAGCATTATTATTGGCCAAAAATGGCCAAGGATGTGGAGCACTTCATCAAAAGGTGTTCGGTTTGTCAAATGGCCAAGAGTCATGTCCTTCCCCAAGGCCTCTACTCTCCTTTGCCCGTGCCTCTAGCTCCATGGGAGGATATTAGTTTGGATTTCATCACCGGTTTGCCCCGCACCCAAAGAAGCAAAGACTCCATCATGGTGGTGGTGGACCGGTTCTCAAAAATGGCCCACTTTGTCCCTTGCCATACAACTCATGATGCCTCTTCCATAGCCAACCTATACTTCAAGGAGATTGTAAGGCTTCATGGCATTCCAAGGAGCATGGTCTCGGATAGGGACACTAAGTTCCTTAGTCACTTTTGGCTAACACTTTGGAGGAAAATGGGGACACATCTCAAGTTTAGTACCACTTGCCATCCCCAAACCGATGGCCAAACCGAGGTGACAAACCGGACTTTGGGTACATTACTTAGAGTGCTTGTCAAGAAGAATATCAAAGCTTGGGATGAACTCCTTCCTCATGCCGAATTCGCCTTCAACCGTGCACCAAGCAAAGCAACTCATCTCTCCCCTTTCCAAGTGGTCTATGGGTGCAATCCAAAAACCCCCTTAGACCTTGTGCCCATCCCTACTCCTAACAAATTTAGTTGGGAGGCCGAGAAGAGAGCCAAAGAGATCAAAGACCTTCATGCTCAAGTGAGGGAAAGGGTTGAGAAGGCTAATGCCCAAGCCATGCATCAAGCCAACAAGCATAAGAAGGAGGTCCACTTTCAGCCCGGGGACTTGGTGTGGATACATATGAGGAAAGAAAGGTTCCCTAGCAAACGCAAGTCCAAGATCATGCCAAGGTCGGATGGCCCCTTTGAGGTATTGGAGAAAATTGGGCCGAATGCATACAAGGTTGACCTACCGGGTGAGTATGGGGTGTCCGCCACCTTCAATGTGGCTGATCTCAGCCCATACTATGATGAAAATGAAGAACTCCCAAGTTTGAGGTCAAACTCCAACCCACTTGGGGAGGATGATGGGGACCATCCAAGTCAACCTCTTTCGACACCCACCATTGACCCTACTACTGTTTTGGAACCCAAGAGGGTCAAGGAAATCCATGCCTTGGTCAGAAATCAAGTGTACAAGGCAGAAGAAGAAGTGGTCAGTTCGAACAGTTTCTGGCCCGGTTTTGTTTGCCTTCTAGAACAAAATTCGGAAGGCCAAATTTCCTGAACGCCATACCAGATTAAAGCTTAGGATCTAAGCTTTCCAACAAGTACTTGTGCAGAAATTTTGGAGCTCATTTGGTCAGTCAAAAGGGCCAAAAACCGAAGCATATGCAGTGCAGGCTGGAATCCAGCGTGGGGTGAAAGAAGGTTCCGTTTGGGTAACCTATTGAACTCCATTTTTTGTCAAACTTTAGGGCATGAAAATGCATCTAAATATTTATCAAATCATGCCCCTAAAGTAGAGAGGAAGCACCCCCTTGTGCTGCTATTAACCGGCCAAAGAGTGAAGAAAATGCTAGTGACCGGGTAAAGGCTTGGACCGGCTGCCACATTGATTTTGGTGTGTACTCTTGCATTGATGGCTGTTTTAAAGCCCCAATCTGATGTATTAGGATAGCTTAGATGCTTGACACCTCAACCTTGAGATTAATTAAGCTAGTGAGGTGTCAAGAGTTGGTGTAATCTCTTGTTTTGTCACTAGGTACTTGTAAGCTAGGTTAGGCTTAGTCATTTAGTCACTAAATCAGCTTGCAAGCTACCTTGGCTGAGTGTGAGGGTGGGAATGAGGCTATAAATACCCCCTCTCATCCTTTTGTAAGGGTCTTTTGCTGAATTTATCAAACACATAGAGCATTGCTCTTTCTCTCTCAAATTCCTAGTTCTATATCTTAAGTTTGGCAACTTAAGTGGTGTCTAGGTCTCTTTATCTCAAGTGGGTGGTGTTTCTGTATCCCATTTGATCTAAGGAGATTGCCCAAGTTCTCAACCAAGAGTGGCACTTCGGTTTATCTCTTGCAAGAGTGCTTGTTCTATCTTATGGTTTTCGGTTTTTGCTTCACATTCAAGATCTCTACTCCATTTTCTTTTCCAAGTGCAAGGTGAGGTATATCAATACTCCCCTTGTTGAAAATGATTTGTCCTCAAATCAATTTAAGCAATCACCTCCGCTTCTTCCTTCAATTCTGGTTGAAATAGAATCAACCATGCAAATAAGTCTCTCTTGATCTTAGAGACTCTTGTTCTTGCATTCCCCTTGCTGATTTGAGTGTTGTACAAAGAGGGCTCCTTGAACATGCTTTGAACCACTTCCTCATATGCTCTTAATCCAAAATTAGGAGCTTTTGGTAATGGTTCTAAAATGAATGGACAGAAGTTTTGTGTGAGTGTTTGGGCTAGGGGGTGAGTGGGTAAAGGACTTGCTAGTTCAACTTTCACTCCCTTTGGTTGGCTTGCAACTCGTCTCAAAACTTCTTCTCTAGCTTCTTCCAGAACCCTCACAAAAAGACCCTAACCATGTGTTAAGTGACTTTGAAGAGGATGTTCGAAGCTTGTTCCCCCACTCTCCTTTGTTCATCATTCATATCATCAAGGAGAAGAAGAAGAAAGAAGTCTCTAGGACCAAAAGAGACTTATTTTCTTGACTAATCTTATTCCAACCAGAATTGGATTAAGGAGAGCCCCTATTACTAGCTAAGTTGATTTGAGGACAAATCTTTTTTAACAAAGGGAGGATGATGGAGATGTCACCACGCCCTTTGATTTAAAAGAATCAAATCAATTTAGCATTACTAATATGCTGGTTAAAGGTTGTATAATTCAACCAAATTTTGTTTTACTTGTTCTATTGCAGGGCATAAGGTTCATTCCAGCACTGACCTGATTTTGTGAGCAATTTTCGACAAGCATAAACATGGTTTAAGTCTGATATTTTTGCATGGATTTCAAGTTCAAGATGTAAGCTTTCCAACAAGACAAGTTTCATCCAATTTGGAGTTCATTTGGTCGTCCAAATCAGCCAAAAACCAAAAGGTGTCAAAACTGCCCAGCAATCCAGAAACAGCTCGGTTTTGTTTAGTTTATAACTTAAGCTATATTAAGGCTTAAGTCTTGTATTTTTACATATTTTGGGTCCTTAAGATGTTAGCTACATGGTCCAATTGATAAAATCAAGTTATCTCAAGTAGAATATGAAGAACCAGACCATTCTTCCAAACCATGCAGATTGAACCCGGTTCAGACCAGTCTGGCCATTTTGATGTTTTCACTAGGCAAATAAAATCCAAAATGAGTAATTCCACTTGGAGGAGTTAGAAGACTTCCTGAGGTTTCCACCCATATGTGGAAATCCAGATTATCACCACGTTTGGTATGGGAAACGTGTCCTCCAAAAACAGCCAGAAAACTGCCTAGTAAGCTCGGTTTTAAGCATGAGGTGTTTTTCCTTCTCCAAAGGGTTTTCCCCTTTCAAAACTGATAGGCACACGTCCCAAGGCCTCTATAAGCTCTATTATGAAGCTTCAAAAGAAAGATATCTAGAAAAGAGCAACCAATGAAGAAGGAGAAGCCAAAAGAATGTCTCTTGCTTGCTATTGGCTAGACAAAAGGCAATTACGGCTGACCAATGGGAATTGAGCTAGCATCTCAGCATATATTAAGCTTAGTTTAAGAGTATATTGAGTGCATAATGATGTATTAGTACCTTAGACATAAAATAGATTTGTATTTTAATGTATTAGTTTAGGTTAAGATTGTTGTAAGCTAGCTTAGTGCAAATCAGATTGTATTAGCATTCTAAACCTTTCCTAAATATTAAGGAAGGTTAGAAATGTCCTTTACTTGCTAGCTTGATGGTCTTTTGCTGCCTACTTAAGGAGCACATGGCCATGCTTGTGAGATACAACCCCTTTTGAATGATAAAATCAGATTGAGAGCATTTGTGCTTTCCTCTTTCAAACTCTTACTTGCTTATCCTTAATTAGGCCAATTAAGGTGGTGTTCAAGTGAGTCTTAAGCAAATGTTAAGTGGTGTTTCTGTATCTTAACACTTTGTTTAAGGGCCCTAAACTTAGCTTGGTGGTGTTTCTGTATCCTTGCTTAAGTTTAGTTCTATCAAAAACCGATGATATACTCAAGGTGTTTCGGGGAAGGTTAAAGTGGATTTGCTAGCCTTAATTTGAAGTTAGTAATCCTTACTTAATTCTTCTTTCCATTTCCACACATCCATAACCCTTCCCATGTCCATATCCATGCTTAATTCAAGCTAAGAAAACTCCCTTTGGCATAGCTTTTCTTCCAAACACAAAACCACCCCAAACCGTGCACCATGGAAAAAGCTAGGCAAAGTGGGCAGCAAAGTGGCATGGCCTGCCCGTGCCATTAGGCACGACCGTGCCACCCCCAAGGGTCTCAGTTTCTCTCTTGTTTTCATCCTCCTTGGCGGTTTTTAGCTTGGGTCCATTTCCCCCTTGTGTTATACATCACTTCACAATAAAGAACCTTTGATTTCCCACTTAGAATCACTTGATTCTAAGTTCCATTCTTCCTCCACATACTTGATGCCTCACAACCATCATTTTATGTGACCACTTTCCCTTGTTTTCCCCTTGATGTTATCTTCCTTTGGTTGCTAAGTTAGTTGTATTCTATTGAACCCTAGCTTGGTCATCGGCAGGTACATCATATTTGGTATCAGAGCTAAGTTTCATCCTTGGCCTGGTGCATCCCCGTGCTCCCAAAACACAAAATCCAAACACATTCCCCTTACCTCACATCAAGTACTACCATGAGTTTCAGCATGAGTCTTGAAGAAAGATTTGATGAATGCATGAGACAACATGAATTGATGTTCGGATTCAGCTTAGTCCCTGACAAGAAGACTACCCTTGTTGCAAAGAGCATGCAAAGATGTTCTAAGTGTCAAGGTATTGGTCATTCTACCTCAATCTGTCCAAACAAAGAAGCATATACTTTGGTTCAAGTTCTAGAAGCCAATGAAGAAAAGAATGAGGAAGAAAGAGAAGAAGCAACTGGTCCCATACTTGAGGAAACTCAAGAAGAGGTCATCAAAGAAGAGGCTAGTGAAGAAGAACTTTTGGCTTTGAATGAAGTTCTAAGCCAAGTACAAGATGAACCATGCTTCCCACCACTTGAACAACCTTTTAACAAAGGGAGTTCAAGCTCACCACCACCCCCCCACCACCTTACCCATGCCACCCCCACCCAAAGTCCAAACACTCCACAAAAATTCTGTCAATCCATTCCAGAACCCTCACAAAAAGACCCTAACCATGTGTTAAGTGACTTTGAAGAGGATGTTCGAAGCTTGTTCCCCCACTCTCCTTTGTTCATCATTCATATCATCAAGGAGAAGAAGAAGAAAGAAGTCTCTAGGACCAAAAGAGACTTATTTTCTTGGCTAATCTTATTCCAACCAGAATTGGATTAAGGAGAGCCCCTATTACTAGCTAAGTTGATTTGAGGACAAATCTTTTTTAACAAAGGGAGGATGATGGAGATGTCACCACGCCCGTTGATTTAAAAGAATCAAATCAATTTAGCATTACTAATATGCTGGTTAAAGGTTGTATAATTCAACCAAATTTTGTTTTACTTGTTCTATTGCAGGGCATAAGGTTCATTCCAGCACTGACCTGATTTTGTGAGCAATTTTTGACAAGCATCAACGAGTGGATTTTGAGCATCCAAGAGGAACCTGACAACCTATTACCCACTCACCCTGTTGCAAAAGCACTCCTTGAAAAATTCTGTCATTTATTCCCTGAAGAGATTCCCACGGGTCTACCTCCAAAAAGAGACATTCAACACCACATTGATCTTATCCCAGGATCCATCCTACCTAACAAGCCTGCATATAGGATGAACCCAAAGGATACTAATGAGATTCAAAGACAGGTTGCACAATTGCAGGAAAAGGGCTTGATTCGTGAGTCTTTGAGTCCATGTGCAGTTCCAGCTCTTTTGGTGCCAAAAAAAGATGGTGGAATGCGAATGTGTGTTGATAGTAGGGCCATTAAGAAGATTACTATCAAGTACAGGTACCCCATACCGAGACTTGAAGATATGCTCGATGAGTTACATGGCTCCAAAATATTCTCAAAGATTGATCTTCGAAGTGGTTACTACCAGATCAGAATCAGAGAAGGTGATGAATGGAAGACTGCATTCAAAACCAAAGGTGGTCTTTATGAATGGTTGGTAATGCCTTTTGGCCTTTCTAATGCACCTAGTACTTTTATGAGGTTGATGAACCAAGTGTTTAGACCTTATAGTGGCAAGTTTGTGGTAGTCTACTTTGATGACATATTGGTGTATTCTAAGAATGAGCATGAACATCAAGATCATCTAACTCAAGTGATGCTTGTCTTAGAACGTGAGAAATTATTTGGTAACCTTAAGAAATGTTCTTTCTTTACTCCAGAAGTTACATTTCTTGGTTATATTGTGTCTGAAGATGGTATTAAGGTGGATGAAGGTAAGGTAGAAGCCATTCGTTCTTGGCCTATACCTAAGAGTATTCATGATGTTAGAGCTTTCCATGGTTTAGCTTCTTTCTACAGGAGATTTATTTGGAATTTTAGCACTATTATGGCTCCTATGACTGAAGTTATCAAGGGTACATCCTTTATATGGAATCCAAAAGCTCAATCTGCCTTTGAAGATGTCAAAGCTAAACTTACTCAAGCACCGGTATTATCTTTGCGTTGCTTTTAGTAAAGTTTTTGAAGTTGAATGTGATGCCTCAGGTGTGGGCATTGGTGGAGTTCTTACACAAGAAGGTAAACCTCTAGCCTTCTTTAGTGAGAAGTTATGTGATTCAAGAAGAAAATACTCCACCTATGATAAAGAGTTTTATGCTATTGTGAGATGTTTAGAGCATTGGAATCATTATCTTATTGCAAGTGAGTTTATCTTACATTCTGACCATGAAGCATTGAAGTATATACAAGGCCAGCATAAGTTAAACTCCAGGCATGCCAAATGGGTTGAGTTTATGCAGTCATATCACTTTACTATCAAGCACAAGTCAGGTAAACTCAATCAAGGTGCAGATGCTCTATCCAGGAGATATCTCTTATTATTCCAGTTAGATGCTTGTGTACTTGGTTTTAAGCATCTACAGGTATTATATGCTGAAGATGAAGACTTTGGGGCATTATATGCTGCTTGTTCCAATCACCCCAAAGGAGATTTCCATGTTCAAGAAGGTTTTCTGTTTAAGGGTACTCGGCTATGTATTCCTAAGTGCAGCACAAGAGAATTGCTGATTCGAGAAGTCCATGGAGGATCCTTAACTGGACATTATGGTGAGAATAAAACTGTTATTATGCTAAGGGAACATTATTTTTGGCCAGGTATGGAAAGAGATGTGTAGGATATTCTGAAGAGGTGTGGAACATGTCAAGCTGCAAAGAGTCATTCACTACCTCAAGGCTTATATACTCCATTACCCGTACCAACACTACCATGGGAAGATGTGAGTATGGATTTTATTCTGGTTTTACCAAGAACTCTAAGAGGCAAAGATTCTATATTTGTGGTGGTAGACAGGTTCTCGAAGATGGCACATTTCATCCCCTGCAGCAAGACTAATGATGATGGAGGGCCATCCTTGAACATCATTTCAAGTCCTCAAGGAAGTCCAAAGGGGTCAAGCTTCATGGCCCAAGTGCAAGAAATCATCCAAGCATGCCAAGAGAATTCAATGTCTAGCCACGGTGTGAAGACAATGCATAAGCCCGGTTTTGTGCATGTTATTTCATGATCCTCCTCAAGGTATGATTGGGTGTAAAGAAGCCTAAGTTTAAGTTTTAAAATCTAGCTTTCCAATAAACCAAATTGCAAGTCATTAGGACTTCATTTGCCCCTTCATATCTGCAAATTAAGTCAGGCTATATAAACTGGCCAGGAGGCCCATTTCAGTACCCGGTTTTGTGGATCCGTTTACCCCATGATTAGGTAAACTTAGGAACCACCAAACCCACTTTTCTAAACCCTTTTGGAGTGTACTGAAGGATCACCAAAAAAGTTGGAAGTCAAATCAAGAGTTGATGGTTCATAGTGAAGCAAATCAGAAAAGTGTCCAGCATGTTGGCAGCAGATATACCCTGGTGCTTTTATATCTGCATTTTTCAAACGGCTGGGGCTTTGGGAATGAAAGAGGTATGGATGAAAACTAGACTTCAAGGGCTTTATTTCAAGAGCTGAACCATCCATTTTAGGCAAGTATGTTGGAAGTTATGCATCTTGGAAGTTGGAACTGCAAATCAGAAAAGTAGCTGACACCTTTTTGCTTTTCACTTTTTACCCTTACCTTTTGGTCCCCCTTCCCTTCTTTTACCCATGGACGGTTGTATGGCTGTATTTTTGAGTTGTATTTTCTGATTATGAGCCCTATAAGAGTAGAGGGAACTCCAACTTGTAAAGGACTTTTGATGAATCATTGAATGAAGTTGAGCCTAAGCTCCTTTGCACTCTCAAATTCTCTTCTAGCTTATGTCTTCCTTTGGCCGGGTTGGGTGGTGATCTAGCAAGAGTCTTGGCAACCCCTTGGTGGTGGAATCTGTATCCAAGAAGGTTGTTAAGGGCCCTAGCTTCAAGTCTTGGTGGTGATATCTATATCCAAGTCTTGGCTAGTTTCGGCTTTCTCTTCTATCCTTGTTTCTAGTTGGAGTTTGTGTTGTCAAGTTGTCTTTCCTTTCATAATCTTCTTCCATCTTGTTTTGGGGTCATTTGAAGTCTCCCCTAGTGGTAATCCATCTCCCTCCTCCCACAAAAGTGAGTAAAAACAAGCCAACAGAAAAGTCACCACAAACCGTGCTAAGTGACTTTTTCCTAGTGCCGTGGGCAGCAAAGTGGCACGGTCTGACCGTGCCACCTTAGGCTGAGGCTACTACTTGCTTTTCTTGGTTCCTTTTGGTGTGTATTGACTTGGGCATCCTCTTCCCTTGACATATTCATCAAATGATGCTACCCATATTGCCGAGCTCTATTTTAAGGAAGTGACAAGATTGCACGGTATTCCTAAAACCATTGTTTCTGATAGGGATACTAAGTTTCTGAGTCATTTTTGGATTATCCTTTGGAAGAAACTAGGTACTAAGTTGTTATACAGTACCACTTGTCACCCGCAGACTGATGGACAGACTGAGGTAACCAATTGAACCCTTGGTACTCTTTTAAGGGCTTTGATTAAACCTCATTCTAAGGCTTGGGATTTACTCTTGTCACATGCTGAATTTGCTTATAACAAAGCTCCTAGTAAGGCTACAGGTCTTTCACCCTTCAAGGTGGTGTATGGGATTGATCCATTGGGTCCCATTGATCTTACTCCACGACCACAAGACTACAAGCCTCATATTGATGCAGCCGAAAGGGTAAAAGAGATTCAGAGACTCCATGAGTTGGTAAAGGTAAAGATTGAACAGACCAATGCTACCTATGAAGCCAATGCCAACAAGCATAGGAGAGAAGTTGTGTTTCAGCTTGGTGATTTGGTATGGATTCATCTTAGAAAGGAACGGTTTCCTTCTAAGAGGAAAAACAAGCTTATGCCAAGAGCAGAAGGTCCATTTGAAGTGATTGAAAAAATCAATGACAATGCATATAAGGTGGATCTCCCAGGTGACTATGAAGTTTCTGCCACTTTTAATGTGGCTGATTTGAGTCCATTCATTCCTGATTTTCCCCTACAAGATTTGAGGACAAATCTTTTCAACAAGGGGAGGATGATGGAAACTGATGGAACCCTATCTAGTCCAGATCATGTTCATGAAGAGATTATTCCATCACGTCCAAGAACAAGATCACAAACCAAGAGAATGGCTCTTATGTTGGAGGAAGAAGAAGTTGGCACAAACGGGTTCACTAGTTTCAAGCTGCCCGATTTTGTGTACCTGACTTCCCAAGCTACGTTGCAGCTTAGTTCTAACGTTTTTCCATTTTTGTAATCCTTTTGATGTTGTTTTGCAGGTACAAAAAGGAGTTTCAAGTCATACCCTCAAAAGGATTGAAGATCAAGGTCATTTTCCAAGTGACCCCATTTTGCCCCAGTTTTGCGCGGTTTGCAGTAACCATTTATTTAACCCACAAAACCCTTTTGAAACCTTGATTTTATTGAGGGGGGGATTCTACACATCCTAAAGTTACCCCCCCCCCACCTTTAAAATCCAGCCCATACACGTTTTTGATAGCCAAACAAAACGCACACAAAACCGGCTTAAACCGGCACTTGCCTTGAACCCGGTTCACTTGAACCGGTTCTACTTCTCCCAAATGGCCGGCCACCCCTCAAGACAAGTTGCTTGGCACACTTTCCAAGTCTTGGCACACTCCTTAAGGTCTTCTCCCATTGGCTGCCCCTTGAGAAGCAACCAATCAAAGCAAGACAAAGCAAGGAAATGTGCCGCGTTGTGATTGGCTTGCCATTTTCTTCCCATGCAGATTTCGGCTACCCATGTGCATTGTTTCTTCATTTTGCAGCTTGTATTAGTGCTAAACATTAGCTTAAGTAATGTATAATCAAGCTAGGCAAAGGTTAGATGTATAATTTGATGTATTAGTATTAGTTAAGTGTGTTGTAATCAAAACCGGTTGTATTAGTAGCTAAGTATGTAATTAGCTTAGGCAAACACCTTTCCTCACAAGGAAGGAAAGTGATGTGGCCTCTTACTAGCCTAGCATTTCATTTCTCAGTAGTATGTAAGGCATTTGCAGCCATAGTAAGAATCATAACTCAGATTTTCACCATTGGTAAAAACCTTGAAGAGCATTCTAGCTTTTCTCTCAATCCTTGCTTGCTTATGTTAGTTTAGGCCAAACTAAGTGGTGTCCAAGTGAGTCTTAACCTTGATTAAGTGGTGTTTCTGTATCTTAATCAAGATTAAGGGCCCTAAACTTGAAGGTTGGTGGTGATTCTGTATCCAATCTCAGGTTTAGTTCTTTCCTATTTGGAGCGTGTGGTGATGGGCCGGAAGTAGATTGCTTGAGTTTAGTTG
>JACYFF010029338.1:0-22184 GCA_017589665.1 Selenicereus undatus
AACCAATTTATTCAAGGATCATTGAACAATATAGGAATGCATGTACAAAAATTCGGCTCACAGTTTGAAATATTTTCATGTTTTGTTTTAGGCAAATGCTCAGTGGATTACCCTCATTCTAGCAAGTCGGCCGAAAAGCATGCTAGTAAGTGAGGCGAACATAATGAGTAAGCAAGGAATACCTGGATCAATTAACAGTGACATAGACCGTGCATACTTTGGAACCGCATTTTGTAATCTTTAGTGTATGGAAGTGTAAGCTTTGTGGTGAATTCCTTTACTGTAGCGTATATAGCTCATGTTGGTCAATGGGTACGATCGAAGTTATGCCTAGCTGTCTTATCTGTAGTGCACTTGCAGCAACCCTTGTTCTTTTGGGACGATGCTAAAGCCTTGATAATTGGGTTTATCAGTTGTAATTAAGGGAATCAGAAAATTTATTGGAAACAATGAAACATGCTTAAGCAAGGGGCGTTACACTTTTCAAGGTTGTGCCTTTTCAATTTAATGAAGAATTCTTGAGCGCTTTTCATCGGTTAAACAAGGCATTGATCACTGCACTAGTAATATAAGCGACACTGCTGCTGAAGAGCTCCCCCTTGATGACTCTTTCCCTGATGAGCAGCTATTCGCTATATCCCAACCAGCTACCCAGTGGTATCATAATTTAGTGAACGTCAAGGTGTGCCGAGTGTTGCCTATAGGATTGAGCCACTAACAAAGAAAGAGGTTCTTTACCGATGTCAAATACTATGTGTGGGAAGAACCTTTCCTTTACAAACTATGTAGAGATGGGATTTATAGGAGGTGCTTACCTGAGTAAGAGGTCCGTTGTATCTGGCACCGTTGCCATGCTTCAACCTATGGCGGCCAGTTTAGACTAGATAAAATGATTGTGAGAGTACACCAAGAAGCCTTCTATTGGCCCACGCTCTTTAAAGACACAAGAAAATTTATCATGACTTGTGATGGATGTCAGCGAACAGGGAACGTTTCCAAAATGCATGAAATGCCTCAAAGCGGCGCACTCGAGGTAGAGTTATTTGATATATGGGGGATTGACTTTATAGGTCCTTTTGCTCCATCCCATAATAACTTTTACATCCTTGTTGCGGTTGACTATGCTTCTAAGTGGGTGGAAGCCATTGCCTCACCAACGAATGATTCCAAGATTGTCCTTAACTTTCTTATTAGATTTAATCGCACGAGGACACAAGAGGGTTGTTGAATTGTGTCAAGCAACTTTTTTGATTGTTTCAGAACACTCGGGAAAATTGTTTGAACTACCTGTTTGGAATGAAGCAGAAACAAAGCTCATTGCGAAAATACTAAGGGAGACACAATATTTTTTCATGGAAAGCCACTTCTGGCCCAACTGAGGTGTAAAAACCACCACCTACCATTGTAGGATTTCAACACACTTTCACTAGATGGGCGGAAAACGTTACAACTGTAACATAGGTGACTCAGTCACGCACGTAACTTGGTCTACCCCAAGACCTTCGTGACAAACACCACGTAACGTTGTCTACCCCGAGACCCTTGTTCCAACCAGGTCCAATGTCTCCCAAGAACTGGACAGTCTCCTAAGTCACTAACGAAAAAGAGAGAAGAAAGAACACCCCACTTGAATGCTTCTCAGAAAGTTTAATTTAAGGTGCAATATAGTCCCCATTATGCCAATGTTGAACACTCGATTTAGCACTCAATTTGAAGGTCTTCTTAAAGAAAATTCACACTCACAAAGTCACCTTTTAACCCTTGGAAAACCCTTGAGAAAAGCTAGAGAAGGAGGCGATTCAAATAGTTGGCTTGTGGCTTAGGGTTAGGAAGTTTTCCATCCTTGAATAACTCCAACACTCAACCTCCTAAAATCTTTCCACTTGATATTCTTTTGTTAAGTACATCAATGAATCAATTTAATCAGTGATTTATGACATAATTAGTGACCCCACTTGGTATCAGTCACAGCGGATAGCAATTCTGATACCCGCGTGGCCTGGGGCCAGGTCCTGATAGGCTTAGCAGGTCTAGACCTATGCACATATCATAACAGTTACAAGGGGTTCAGTGTTAGGTAATAACTAGCAACGCAGTTTTGCATTCATCGTATTTACTGCCTTTACTTAAAACGAATTGCAAAGCGGACGCCAAACCAATTTATTAAAATATCATTGAACAATATAGGAATGCATGTACAGAAAATCGGCTCACAGTTTTAAATATTGTCATGTTTCGTTTTAGGCAAATGCTCAGTGAATCACCCTCATGGTAGCAAGTCAGCCGAAAAGCATGCTCGTGAGTGAGCCGAAGAGAATGAGTAAGCACGGAAAACTTGGACGAATCAACAGTGATATAGACCATGCATACTTTGGAGCCGCATTTTGTAATCTTCAATTTATGGAAGTGTAAGCTTTGTGGTGAATTCCTTTACTGTAGTGTATATAGCTCATGTTGGTCAATGAGTACGGTAGATGTTATGCCTAGCTATCTTATCTGTAGTGCACTTGCAGCAACCCTTGTCCTTTTGGGACGGTGGTAAAGCCCTGATAAGTGGGTTTATCAGTTGTAATTAAGGGAATCCGAAAAATAATTGGAAACAGTGAAACATGCTTAATCAAGGGGCGTTACACTTGTCAAGGTTGTGCCTTTTCAATTTAATGAAGAATTCTTGAGTGCTTTTCATCGGCTAAACAAGGCATTGATCACCGCACTAGTAATACAAGCGACACTCCTGGTGAAGAGCTCCCCCTTGATGACTCTTTCCCTGATGAGCAGCTATTCGCTATATCCCAACCAGCTACCCAGTGGTATCATAATTTAGTGAACTTCAAGGTGTGCCGAGTGTTGCCTATAGGATTGAGCCACTGACAAAGAAAGAGGTTCTTTACCGATGTCAAATACTGTGTGTGGGAAGAACCTTTCCTTTACAAACTATGTGGAGATGGGATTTATAGGAGGTGCTTACCTGAATAAGAGGTCCGCAGTATCTTCCACTGTTGCCATGCTTCAACCTACGGCGGCCAGTTTAGAGTAGGTAAAACGATTGTGAGAGTACTCGAAGAAGCCTTCTTTTGGGCTACACTCTTTAAAGACACAAGAAAATTTATCATGACTTGTGATCCACGTCAGCGAACAGGGAACGTTCCCAAAAAGCATGAAATGCATCAAAGCGGCACACTCGAGGTAGAGTTATTTGATATATGGGCGATTGACTTTATGGGTCCTCCTCCTCCATCCCATAATAGCTTTTACATCCTTATTGCGGTTGACTATGCTTCTAAGTGGGTGGAAGCCATTGCCTCCCCAACGAATGATTCCAAGATTGTCCTTAAGTTTCTTATTAGATTCAATCGCACGAGGACATAAGAAGCGGGGTGAATTGTGTCAACCAACTTTTTCGATGGTTTCAGAACACTCGTGAAAACTGTTTGAACTGCCTGTTTGGAAGGAAGTAGAAACAAAGCTAATTGCCGAAATACTAAGGGAGACACAAAATTTTATGTGGAAAGCCACTTCCGGCACAACTGAGGTGTAAAAACCACAACCTACCAATGTAGGATTTCAACACACTTTCACTAGACGGGCCGAACACGTTACAACTCTAACATAGGTGACTCAGTCACACACGTAACCTGGTCTACCCCAAGACCTTCGTTACAAACACCACGTAACGTTGTCTCCCACGAGACCCTCGTTCCAACCTGGTCCAATGTCTCCTAAGAACTAAAAAATCTCTTAAGTCACTAACGGAAAAGAGAAAGGAAAAAACACCCTACTTGAATGCTTCTAAGAAAGTTGAATTTAAGGTGCAATACAATTCCCATTATGCCAATGTTGAAGACTCGATTTAGCACTCGCTTCGAAGGTCTTCTCACAGTAAATTTGCACTCACAAACACACCTTTTATCCGTTGGAAAACCTTTGAGAAAAGCTAGAGAAGGAGGCGACTTAAATAGTGGGCTTGCGCCGTAGGGTTAGGAAGTTTTCCTTCCTTGAATAACTCCAACACTCAAACTCCTAAAATCTTTCCACCTTATATTCTTTTGGTAAGTACATCAATGAATCAATTTAGTCAATGATTTATCACATAATTAGTGACCCTACTTGGTATCAGTTACAGCGCATAACGCTTCAGTTACCCACGTGGCCTCAGGCCAGGTCCTGATCGGCTTAGTATGGGTACACCTATGCACAGATCGTAACAGTTACAAGGGTTTCAGTGTTAGGTAATAACTAGCAATGCAGTTTTGCATTCATCGTATTCACTGTCTTTACTTAAAATGAATTGTAAAGCGAGCGCCAAACCAATTTATTCAAGGATCATTGAACAATATAGGAATGCATGTGCAGAAATTCGGCTCACAGTTTGAAATATTTTCATGTTTGGTTTTAGGCAAATGCTCAGTGGATCACCCTTATGCTACCAAGTCAGCCGAAAAGCATGCCAGTGAGTGAGCCGAAGAGAATGAGTAAACAAGGAAAACTTGGATTAATCAACAGTGATATCGACTATGCATACTTTGGAACCACATTTTGTAATCTTTAGTGTGTGGAAGTGTAAGCTTTGTGGTGAATTCCTTTGCTGTAGCGTATATAGCTCATGTTGGTCAAAGAGTACGATCGAAGTTATGCCTAGATATGTTATCTGTAGTGCACTTGCAGCAACCCTTGTCCTTTTGGGACGATGCTAAAGCCTTGATAATTGGGTTTATTAGTTGTAATTGAGGGAATCAGAAAAGTTATTGGAAAAAATGAAACATGCTTAATCAAGTGGCGTTACACTTGTCAAGGTTGTGCCTTTTCAATTTATTGAAGAATTCTTGAGTGTTTTTCATCGGTTAAACAAGGCATTGATCGTCGTACTAGTAATACAAGCGACACTCCTGGTGAAGAGCTCCCCCTTGATGACTTTTTCCCTGATGAGCAGCTATTCGCTATATCCCAACCAGCTACCCCGTCATATCCTGATTTGATGTACCTCAAGGTGTGCCGAGTGTTGCCTATAGGATTGATCTACCAACAAAGAAGGAGGTTCATTACCGTTGTCAAATACTATGTGTGGGAAGAACCTTTCCTTTACAAACTATGTGGAGATGGGATTTATAGGAGGTCCTTCCCTGAATAAGAGGTCCGTTGTATCTTGCACCGTTGTCATGCTTCAACCTATCGAGGCCAGTTTAGAGAGGATAAAATGATTGTGAGAGTACTCCAAGAAGCCTTCTATTGGCCCACGCTGTTTAAAGACGCAAGAAAATTTATCATGACTTGTGATGGATGTCAGCGAACAGGAAACGTTTCCAAAATGCATGAAATGCCTCAAAGCGGCACACTCGAGGTAGAGTTATTTGATATATGGGGGACTGACTTTATGGGTCCTTTTGCTCATCCCATAATAACTTTTAGATCCCAGTTGTGGCTGACTATGCTTCTAAGTGGGTGGAAGCCATTGCCTCCCCAACGAATTATTCCAAGATTGTCCTTAAGTTTCTTATTAGATTTAATCGCACGAGGACACAAGAGGGGGGGTGAATTGTGTCAACCAACTTTTTCGATTGTTTCCGAACACTCGTGAAAACTGTTTGAACTGCCTGTCTGGAATGAAGCATAAACAATGCTAATTGCGGAAATACTAAGGGAGACACAACATTTTTACGTGGAAAGCCACTTCTGGCCCAACTGAGGTGTAAAAACCACCACCTACCACTGTAGGATTTGAACACACTTTCACTAGACGGGCGGAACACGTTACAACTGTAACATAGGTGACTCAGTAACACTTGTAACTTTGTCTACCGCAAGACCTTCGTTACAAACACCACGTAACGTTTTCTACCCCGAAACCCTTGTTCCAACCAGGTCCAATGTCTCCCAAGAACTAGACAGTCTCCTAAGTCACTAACGGAAAAGAGAAAAGAAAGAACACCCCACTTGAATGCTTCACAGAAAGTTCAATTTAAGGTGCAATATAATGCCCATTATGCCAATGTTGAACACTCAATTTAGCACTCGCTTTGAAGGTCTGCTCACAGAAAATTTACACTCACAAAGTCACCTTTTAACCCTTGGAAAACCCTTCAGAAAAGCTAGGGAAGGAGGCGACTCAAATAGTTGGCTTGTGCCTTAGGGTTAGGAAGTTTTCCTTCCTTGAATAACTCCAACACTCAACCTCCTAAAATCTTTCCGCTTGATATTCTTTTGGTAAGTACATCAATGAATCAATTTAATCAGTGATTTATCACATAATTAGTGACCCCACTTGGTATCAGTTACAGCAGATAGCCCTTCAGTTACCCGCGCGGCCTGGGGCCAGGTCCTGATAGGCTTAGCAGGTGTACACCTATGCACAGATCATAACAGTTACAAGGGGTTCAGTGTTAGGTAATAACTAGCATTGCAGTTTTGCATTCATCGTATTTACTTTCTTTACTTAAATTGAAATGCAAAGCGGACGCCGAACCAATTTATTCAAATATCATTGAACAATATAGGAATGCATGTACAGAAATTCGGCTCACAGTTTTAGATATTGTCATGTTTCGTTTTAGGCAAATGCTCAATGAATCACCCTCATGCTAGCAAGTCAGCCGAAAAGCATGCTCGTGAGTGAGCCGAAGAGAATGAGTAAGCAAGGAAAACTTGGATGAATCAACAGTGATATAGACCTTGCATACTTTGGAGCTGCATTTTGTAATCTTCAGTTTATGGAAGTGTAAGCTTTGTGGTGAATTCCTTTACTGTAGTGTATATAGCTCATGTTGGTCAATGAGTATAGTCGAAGTTATGCCTAGCTATCTTATCTGTAGTGCACTTGCAGCAACCCTTGTCCTTTTGGGACGGTGGTAAAGCCCTGATAATTGGGTTTATAAGTTGTAATTAAGGGAATCCGAAAAATTATTGGAAACAGTGAAACATGCTTAATCAAGGGGCGTTACACTTGTCAAGGATGTGCCTTTTCAATTTAATGGAGAATTCTTCAGTGTTTTTCATCGGTTAAACAAGGCATTGATCGCCGCACTAGTAATACAAGCGACACTCCTGGCGAAGAGCTCCCCCTTGATGACTCTTTCCCTGATACGCAGGTATTTGCTATATCCCAACCAGCTACCCCGTGGTATCTTAATTTGATGAACTTCAAGGTGCGCAGAGTGTTGCCTGTAGGAGTGACCTACTAACAAAGAAAGACGTTCTTTACCGATATCAAATACTATGTGTGGGAAGAACCTTTCCTTTAAAAACTATGTGGAGAAGGGATTTACAGGAGGTGCTTACCTGAATAAGAGGTCCGCAGTATCTTGCACCGTTGCCATGCTTCAACCTATGGCGGCAACTTTAGAGTAGATAAAACAATTGTGAAACTACTCCAAGAAGCCTTCTATTGGCCCACACTCTTTGAAGACACAAGAAAATATATCATGACTTGTGACAGATGCCAGCGAACAGGGAACGTTTCCAAAAAGCATGAAATGCCTCAAAGCGGCACACTCGAGGTAGAGTCATTTGATATATGGGGGATTGACTTTATGGGTCCTTTTGCTCCATCCCATAATAACTTTTACATCCTTGTTGCGGTTGACTATGCTTCTAAGTGGGTGGAAGCCATTGCCTCCCCAACGAATGATTTCAAGATTGTCCTTAAGTTTCTTATTTGATTTAATCGCACGAGGACACAAGAGAGGGGTGAATTCTGTCAACCAACTTTTTTATTGTTTTAGAACACTCGTGAAAACTATATGAACTGCCTGTTTGGAATGAAGTAGAAAGAAAGCTAATTGCCGAAATACTAAGGGAGACACAATATTTTTACGTGGAAAGCCACTTCTGGCCCAACTGAGGTGGAAAAACCACGACCTACCACTGTAGGATTTCAACACACTTTCACTATACGGGACGAACACGTTACAACTGTAACATAGGTGACTCTGCCACGTACGTAACTTGGTCTACCATAAGACCTTCGTTACAAACACCACATAACGTTGTCTACCCCGAGACCCTCCTTCCAACCAGGTCCAATGTCTCCCAAGAACTGGACAGTCTCTTAAGTCACTAACGGAAAAGAGAAAAGAAAGAACACCCCACTTGAATGCTTCTAAGAAAGTTGAATTTAAGGTGCAATATAATCCCCAATCCCCATTACGCCAATGTTGAAGACTCGATTTAGCACTCGCTTTGAAGGTCTTCTCACATAAAATTCAAACTCACAAAGACACCTTTTAACCCTTCGAAAACCCTTGAGAAAAGCTAGAGAAGGAGGGGACTTAAATAGTGGGCTTGTGTCATAGGGTTAGGAAGTTTTCCTTCCTTGAATAACTCCAACACTCAACCTCCTAAAATCTTCCCCCTTGATATTCTCTTGGCAAGTACATCAATGAATCAATTTAATCAGTGATTTATCACATAATTAGTGACCCTACTTGGTATTAGTTACAGCGGATAGCCCTTCAATTGCCCGCGCATCCTCGGGCCAGGTCCTGATCGGCTTAGCAGGTGTACACCTATGCACAGATTGTAACAGTTACAAGGGTTTAAGTGTTAGGCAATAACTGGCAATGCAGTTTTGCATTCATCGTATTCACTGTCTTTACTTAAAATGAATTGCAAAGCGGGCGCCGAACCAATTTATTCAATGATCATTGAACAATATAGGAATGCATGTACAGAAATTCGGCTCACAGTTTGAAATATTTTCATGTTTTGTTTGAGGCAATTGCTCAGTGAATCACCCTAATGCTAGCAAGTCAGCCAAAAAGCTTGCTCGCAAGTGAGGCGAAGAGAATGAGTAAGCAAGGAAAACTTGGATGAATCAACAGTGATATAGACCATGTATACTTTGGAGCCACATTTTGTAATCTTCAGTGTATGGAAGTGTAAGCTTTGTGTTGAATTCCTTTACTATAGTGTATATAGCTCATGTTGGTCAATGAGTACGGTCGAAGTTATGCCTAGCTATCTTATCTCTAGTGCACTTGCAACAACCCTTGTCCTTTTGGGACGGTGGTAAAGCCCTGATAATTGGGTTTCTCAGTTCTAATTAAGGGAATCAGAAAAATTATTGGAAACAGTGAAACATGCTTAATAAAGGGGTGTTACACTTGTCAAGGATGTGCTTTTTCAATTTAATGAAGAATTCTTGAGTGCTTTTCATCGGTTAAACGAGGCATTGATCGTCGTACTAGTAATACAAGCCACACTCCTGGTGAAGAGCTCCCCCTTGATTACTCTTTCTCTGATGAGCAGCTATTCGCTATATCCCAACCAGCTACCCCGTCGTATCCTGATTTGATGAACCTCAAGGTGTGTCGAGTGTTGCCTGTAGGATTGACCTACCAACAAAGAAGGAGGTTCATTACCAATGTCAAATACTATGTGTGGGAAGAACCTTTCCTTTACAAACTATGTGGAGATGGGATATATAGGAGGTGCTTAATTGAATAAGAGGTCTGTAGTATCTTGCACCGTTGCCATGCTTCAACCTTTGGCGGCAACTTTAGACTAGATAAAAAAATTGTGAAAGTACTCCAAGAAGCCTTCTATTGGCCCACACTCCTTAAAGACACAAGAAAATTTATCATAACTCGTGATAGATGTCAGCGAACAGGGAATGTTTCAAAAAGCATGAAATGCCTCAAAGGGGCACACTCCAAGTAGAGTTTTTTTATATATGGGGGATTGACATTATTGGTCCTTTTGCTCGATCCCACAACAACTTTTACATCCTTGTTGCAGTTTACTATGCTTCTAAGTGGGTGGAAGCTATTGCCTCCCCAATGAATGATTCCAAGATTGTCCTTAAGTTTTTTATTAGATTTAATCGCATGAGGACACAAGAGGGGGGGTGAATTGTGTCAACCAACTTTTTCGATTGTTTTAGAACACTCGTGAAAACTGTTTGAACTGCCTGTTTGGAATGAAGTAGAAACAAAGCTAATTGCGGAAATACTAAGGGAGACACCATATTTTTACGTGGAAAGCCACTTCTGGCCCAACTGAGGTGTAAAAACAACGACCTACCACTGTAGGATTTCACGACACTTTGACTAGACGGGCCGAACACGTTGCAACTGTAACATAGGTGACTCAGTCATGCACGTAACTTGGTCTACCCCAAGACCTTCGTTACAAACACAACTTAACGTTGTCTACTCCGAGACCCTCGTTGCAACCTGGTGCAATGTCTCCCAAGAACTGGATAGTCTCTTAAGTCACTAACGGAAAAGGGAAAAGAAAGAACACCCTACTTGAATGCATCTAAGAAAGTTGAATTTAAGCTCAAATATAATCCCCATTATGCCAATTTTGAAGACTTGATCTAGCACTCGCTTTGAAGGTCTTCTCGCAGAAAATTCACACTCACAAAGTCACGTTTTTACCCTTGGAAAACCCTTGAGAAAAGCTAGAGAAGGAGGCGACTTAATTGGTGGGCTTGTGCCGTAGGGTTAGGAAGATTTCTTTCCTTCAATAACTCCAACACTCAACCTCCTAAAATCTTTCCACTTGATATTCTTTTGGTAAGTACATCAATGAATAAATTTAATTAGTGATTTATCACATAATTAGTGGCCCTACTTGGTATCAGCTACAGCGCATAGCCGTTAAGTTACCCGCGCGGCCTCGGACCAGGTCTAGACCCGCTTAGGAGGTGTACACCTATGCATAGATCGTAACAGTTACAAGGGGTTAAGTGTTAGGTAATAACTAGCAATGCAGTTTTGCATTCATCGTATTCACTGTCTTTACTTAAAATAAATTGCAAAGCGGGCGCCGAACCAATTTATTCAATGATCATTGAACAATATAGGAATGAATCTACAGAAATTCAGCTCACAGTTTGAAATATTTTCATGTTTTGTTTTAGGCAAACGCGCAGTGAATCACCCTCATGCTAGCAAGTCAGCCGAAAAGCATGCTAGTGAGTGAGCCGAAGAGAATGAGTAAGCAAGGAAAACTTGGATGAATCAACAGTGATATAGACCATGCATACTTTGGAACCGCATTTTGAAATCTTTAGTGTATGGAAGTGTAAGCTTTGTGGTGAATTCCTTTACTGTAGCGTATATAGCTCATGTTGGTCAATGAGTACGATCGAGGTTATGGCTAGCTATCTTATCTGTAGTGCACTTACAACAACCCTTGTCCTTTTTGGACGGTGGTAAAGCCCTAATAGTTGGGTTTATCAGTTGTAGTTGACGGAATAAGAAAAATTATTGGAAACAGTGAAACATGCTTAATCAAGGGGTGTTACACTTGTCAAGGATGTGCCTTTTTAATTTAATGAAGAATTCTTGAGCGCCTTTCATCGGTTAAATGAGGCATTGATCACCGCACTAGTAATACAAGCCACACTGTCGGTTAAGAGCTCCCCCTTGATGACTCTTTCCCTGATGAGCACCTATTCGTTATATCCTAACCAGCTACCTAGTGGCATCGTGATTTGGTGAACTTCAAGGTGTGCCGACTGTTGCCTGTAGGATTGACCCACTAACAAAGAAAGTGGTTCTTCACCGATGTCAAATACTATGTGTAGGAAGAACCTTTCCTTTACAAACTATGTGGAGATGGGATTTGTAGGAGGTGCTTACCTGAATAAGAGGTCCGTAGCATCTTGCACCGTTGCCATGCTTCAACCTATGGCGGCCACATTAGACTAGATAAAACAATTGTGAAAGTACTCCAAGAAGCCTTCTATTGGCCTACGCTCTTTAAAGACACAAGAAAATTTATCATGACTTGTGATGGATGTCAGTGAACAGGGAACGTTCCCAAAAAGCATGAAATGCATCAAAGCAGCACACTCGAGGTAGAGTTATTTGATATATGGGGGATTGACTTTATGGGTCCTCCTCCTCCATCCCATAATAGCTTTTAAATCCTTATTGCGGTTGACTATGCTTGTAAGTGGGTGGAAGCCATTGCCTCCCCAACGAATGATTCCAAGGTTGTCCTTAAGTTTCTTATTAGATTTAATCGCACGAGGACAGAAGAAGCGGGGTGAATTGTGTCAACCAACTTTTTCGATTGTTTCAGAACACTCGTGAAAACTGTTTGAACTGCCTGTTTGGAATGAAGTAGAAACAAAGCTAATTGCGGAAATACTAAGGGATACACAATATTTTTACGTGGAAAGCCACTTCTGGCCCAACTGAGGTGTAAAAACCACGACCTACCACTGCAGGATTTCACGACACTTTCACTAGACAGGCCGAACACGTTGCAAATGTAACATAGGTGACTCAGTTATGCACGTAACTTAGTCTACCCCAAGACCTTCGTTACAAACACCACTTAACGTTGTCTACTCCGAGACCCTCGTTCCAACCTGGTGCAACGTCTCCCAAGAACTGGATAGTCTCTTAAGTCACTGACGGAAAAGGGAAAAGAAAGAACACCCTACTTGAATGCTTATAAGAAAGTTGAATTTAAGGTCAAATATAATCCCCATTATGCCAACGTTGAAGACTCGATTTAGCACTCGCTTTGAAGGTCTTCTCGCAGAAAATTCACACTCACAAAGTCACCTTTTAACCCTTGGAAAACCCTTGAGAAAAGCTAGAGAAGGAGGCGACTTATCTGGTGTGCCTGTGCCATAGGGCTAGGAAGATTTCTTTCCTTGAATAACTCCAACACTCAACCTCCTAAAATCTTTCCACTTGATATTCCTTCGGTAAGTACTTCAATGAATAAATTTAATTAGTGATTTATCACATAATTAGTGGCCCTACTTGGTATCAGTTACAGCGCATAGCCCTTAAGTTACCCGCGCGGCCTCGGGCCAGGTCCTGACCCGCTTAAGAGGTGTACACCTATGCATAGATCGTAACAGTTACAAGGGGTTCAGTGTTAGGTAATAACTAGCAATGTAGTTTTCCATTCATTGTATTTACTTAAAATAAATTGCAAAGCGGGCGCCGAACCAATTTATTCAATGATCATTGAACAATATAGGAATGCATCTACAGAAATTCGGCTAACAGTTTGAAATATTTTCATGTTTTGCTTTAGGCAAGCGCTCGGTGAATCACCCTCATGCTAGCAAGTCAGCCGAAAAGCATTCTAGTGAGTGAGCCGAAGAGAATGAGTAAGCAGGGAAAACTTGGATGAATCAACAATGATATAGACCATGCATACTTTGGAACCGCATTTTGAAATCTTTAGTGTATGGAAGTGTAAGTGTTGAAGGGTTTTGAGGGGGATGGAAAAATAACTTAAAGAAAAAGGAAAATGCTACCTCAAATACTCACGATTGTCAGTCGTAGTACTTAAGGGTCGGTCCACATGGAAAAATGTGAGATTATGGTCATTTAAAACGAAATGCTTAATTAACTAATCTAAGTGAAATTACTTAAGGCAATCTAAATTAATTCACCCAAACTCATCTAATCCTAATGCATTAAACATTAAAACAAACTGATTTACTAAATCAACGTAAACCTAAACTAATACTTATATTAATTATCAAAATTAAACTAAACTAATAGTGAATTAATCATGATTTAAAACTAACATCCTAATTACTTTATTAATACGAAATTAAACTAAGGTACTTAATCAAACTAATTAAACTATAAGGGAGGGGGAACGAATTGAAACTAAACTAAAATTGGCATGAAGCAGAACAGAACCGCAGCAGCAAAAACAGGGGAAGGGGCAGGAACAGAATCGAAGGCAAGCATCGAACCAAGGCAGAGCACCAAGAGCAGACAAGTAAACAGCAGTACGGAGTGGGAACCAGATTGAGTACATCCATCTCGTCAGGAAAGCACAGGTAAGGGCTCGTTTCAATTTTTCAAACAGTGGGGCCCACTCAGGAATGAAATGAACATACTCACAAATAGCCAGTGGTGAGGGCATAGGCCTAGAAATTTGATCAGCATGAACGAATTTTCTAGGCAAAGCAAAGGGTTCAAAATCCACAAGTCCTTTAAGTTCAATATGCATATGAGTCTGGTCAAACGTCTCAGTGCTCATGTTCTCAGACTCAATATAATCAGACTTGCAAGATTCAAAAAGTAGGAAGTCAGTCTGGATGGAATTAAAAGAAAATGACTCATAATCAGCATGAAAACCATCATCAGAACTTCCATGGATACCAAACTCACCAGAAAAAGATTCATACTCTACAGGCAGAATATTATCATCAAATTCAAACATAGTGAGTTCCGGTATCTCATCATGCAACTCCTCTGAAACATCTTTTGAATCACCCAAATCATGAAACTCTACTTCAGGTATGGTGCTAATTTCTAACTCACCATCAGAATCAGATTGTTCATTAGTGACATTTTCAAGTGAGCTAGTGCAGGGTGCAAGATCTGACGATAGAGACTTAGGGAGGTCACTTTCTTGTTCTAAACTAGGCAAACACATGTTTTCATTCAAATCAGGCGTAGTGGAATAAGAAGGTTTAGAAACATTACAGAGATCAATATCAAGTTTAGGAGATCGTAAACTAGAATCAATCTCACTAGAAGTCTCCCTATTTTGATTAAAACATTGAGAATATTCAACAATTCTCAATTTCATGGTCTCTATAAATTGATCAGTCATATTATCCATTTTGATCATTTGATCAGTCATATCATCAATTTTCTTTTCAAGTTTTGCACAGGTAGCACGATAAGGACACGTAGAAACATCATGAGAAGGAGATTCACAATAATCACACAGCACAGGAGAATAATATGGGTCATATGAGTTTAGAAAATGATATGAGGGGGAAGGATTAGCATAAAAAGCATACTCATCAGAAGTTGGGTATCTAGAAAACTAATTAGCTTGTTCAAACTCGTAAGTTTCCCAACCTAATTTTTCAAAGAAATCCCAAACTTCATCTTGAGTTTTAGATAACAATCCTAGCAAACCCCCTAGGCAGATGGACTCAACATGACCACGGGATTCAGAATTCAAACCCAAAACAATGACCTCACAGATTTTCCATTTTTGATAGGATTGAGTCAATTGAGCACGATAATCATTAAGGCGCGATAAATAGCTCCAAAAGGGTTCATGCTCATATTGTGGGAAACTGAAAACTGGCATTTTGAAAATATTTTCAAAATTTTTGAAGTTTTTCAATTTTTTTGGATTTTTGGTTTTTCATTTTTTTTCGAATTTTCTAATTTTTTTGTGGTTTTCAACTTTTCAAATTTTTTTTTGGGTTTTTGAAATTTTTCTAATTTTTTTGTGGTTTTTGTAATTTTCTAACGTTTTTGATTTTTTTAAGCATTTTTCATTTTTTTGCATTTTGTAAGATTTTTCAAAATGTTTTTGGATTTTTTTTTGCTTGTTCAAATGTTTTTGCATTTTTTTTGTTTTTTCAAAAACGAAAACGATACCCAAAATGAGAAATTGAAAATCGATTCGAAACTGAAAGTTACGAAATGACTAACAAGAACTCATTAAGTAAATAACAACGAAACTAAACAAATACGAAAACAACTAAAAATATGGCCAAATTTCACCGTCTTCCCCGGCAACGACGCCAAAATTGTTGAAGGGTTTTGAGGGGGATGGAAAAATAACTTAAAGAAAAAGGAAAATGATACCTCAAATACTCACGATTGTCAGTCGTAGTACTTAAGGGTCGATCCACAGGAAAAACGTGAGATTATGGTCATTTAAAACGAAATGCTTAATTAACTAATCTAAGTGAAATTATTTAAGGCAATCTAAATTAATTCACCCAAACTCATCTAATCCTAATGCATTAAACATTAAAACAAACTGATTTACTAAATCAACTTAAACCTAAACTAATACTTATATTAATTATCCAAATTAAACTAAACTAATAGTGAATTAATCATGATTTAAAACTAACATCCTAATTACTTTATTAATACGAAATTAAACTAAGGTACTTAATCAAACTAATTAAACTATAAGGGAGGGGGAACGAATTGAAACTAAACTAAAATTGGAATGAAGCAGAACAGAACCGCAGCAGCAAAAATAGGGGAAGGGGTAGGAACAGAATCGAAGGCAAGCATCGAACCAAAGCAGAGCACCAAGAGCAGACAAGTAAACAGCAGTAGGGGAAGGGAAACGAAATTAAGCAACCTGAAAGCAAACGAAAGCAAGAAGTACACTTACCCTCGATGAACACCACAACGCAACCATTCGAACACCAAAAAAAGAGGAGAAGGGAATCGAATTCGAATGAAAAGCATCAAATGAACGCAATAAACCCAAAGTCAAAATCGAAAGCTTAATTACAACCAAGGGATCTCGAAATTGCAATTAATTCAACCATAAACCGAAACTAAAACCTAACCCTAATTTCTGAAATTCGAAAGCAAAAGAACGAAATTGAAACTCGAAATTTCTGAGATTCGAATACGAAAATGAAATTGACAACGAAATTGAACGAAATTAAACAAAATTAAACCTAATCTACTCCTAATTTCTAACCCTAATTTTACCTAAAACTCGAACTTGCCCTTCAATGGCATCGCCTCAGCCTCTTATAGTCGAACCCATTCAGCTTCTGACCGTCGATTTGTGATGATGCGTGGATGGTGGATTGAGGGTGTATGAAATGCCTTGCTGGCGTTTGGAGCGCAAATGACGGGTGGTGGTGATGAAGATGATGGTGGTTATGCGCTGTACGGCTAAGATGAGGCCATCGAAGGTGGCTTCGGTTTTGGTGGTTTCGGTTGTGGGGAAAACCTTGGGTAGAGGATGGGCTTCTAGGTTTGGGAAGGGGGTGTTTTAAGTGAGAACCAGTTCACGCGAACTGGTTTGCTGAACCGGACTGGTCTGGTTTTTTTTCTTCATTTTCCTTGGCCGGTTTTTCATCGATTTTTGGCCCGATTCTTCAACCTCCAACATTTTCTCTGTTTTTCTCGCTTTTTTCCGCCATTTAAGCCCATTTTTCGCATTTATTCAAAATCTGCAAAATAAAATAAAATAAATTAAAAACCATACAAATATTATTAAAACGAGCCTAAAATTGGTGGGAAAGTACCTTAAAAACATCACATTTTTAGCTCAAACAGTAAGCTTTGTGGTGAATTCCTTTACTGTAGCGTATACAGCTCATGTTGGTCAATGAGTACGATCGAAGTTATGCCTAGCTATCTTATCTGTAGTGCACTTACAGAAACCCTTGTCCTTTTCGGACGGTGGTAAGGCCCTGATAGTTGGGTTTATCAGTTGTAGTTGAGGGAATAAGAAAAATTGTTGGAAACAGTGAAACATGCTTAATCAAGGGGCGTTACACTTGTAAAGGATGTGCCTTTTTAATTTAATGAAGAATTCTTGAGTGCCTTTCATCGGTTAAACGAGGCATTGATCACCGCACTAGTAATACAAGCCACACTGCTGGTGAAGAGCTCCCCCTTCATGACTCTTTCCCTGATGAGCAGCTATTCGTTATATCCTAACCAGCTACCTAGTGGTATCGTGATTTTGGGAACTTCAAGGTGTGCCGAGTGTTGCCTGTAGGATTGACCCACTAACAAAGAAAGAGGTTCTTTACCGATGTCAAATACTACGTGTGGGATGAACCTTTCCTTTACAAACTATGTGGAGATGGGATTTGTAGGAGGTGCTTACCTGAATAAGAGGTTCGTAGCATCTTGCACCCTTGCCATGCTTCAACCTATGGCGGCCACTTTAGACTAGATAAAACAATTGTGAAAGTACGCCAAGAACCCTTCTATTGGCCCATGCTCTTTAAAGACACAAGAAAATTTATCATGACTTGTGATGGATGTCAGCGAATAGGGAGCGTTTCCAAAAAGCATGAAATGCATCAAAGCAGCACACTCGAGGTAGAGTTATTTGATATATGGAGGACTGACTTTATGGGTCCTCCTCCTCCATCCCATAATAGCTTTTACATCCTTATTGCGGCTGACTATGCTTCTAAGTGGGTGGAAGCCATTGCCTCCCCAACGAATGATTCCAAGATTGTCCTTAAGCTTCTTATTAGATTTAATCGCACGAGGACACAAGAAGCGGAGTGAATTATGTCAACCAACTTTTTCGATTGTTTTAGAACACTCGTGAAAACTGTTTGAACTGCCTGTTTGGAATGAAGTAGAAACAAAGCTAATTGCGGAAATACTAAGGGAGACACAATATTTTCACGTGGAAAGCCACTTCTGGCCCAACTGCGGTGTAAAAACCACGACCTACCCCTGTAGGATTTCACAACACTTTCACTAGACGGGTCGAACGCGTTGCAACTGTAACATAGGTGACTCAGTCATGCACGTAACTTGGTATACCCCAAGACCTTCATTACAAACACAAATTAACGTTGTCTACTCCTAGACCCTCGTTCCAACCTGGTGCAATGTCTCCCAAGAACTGGATAGTCTCTTAAGTCACAAACGGAAAAGGGAAATGAAAGAACACCCTACTTGAATGCTTCTAAGAAAGTTGAATTTAAGGTCAAATATTATCCCCATTATGCCAATGTTGAAGACCCGATTTAGCACTCGCTTTGAAGGTCTTCTCGCAGAAAATTCACACTCACAAAGTCACCTTTTAACGCTTGGAAAACCCTTGAGAAAACCTAGAGAAGGAGGCGACTTAAATGGTGGGCCTGTGCCGTAGGGTTAGGAAGATTTCTATCCTTGAATAACTCCAACACTCAACCTCCTAAAATCTTTCCACTTGATATTCTTTTCGTAAGTACATCAATGAATCAATTTAATTAGTGATTTACCACATAATTAGTGACCCTACTTGGCATCAGTTACAGCGCATAGCCCTTAAGTTACCCGCGCAGCCTCGGGCCAGGTCCTGACCCGCTTAGGAGGTGTACACCTATGTATTGATCGTAACAGTTACAAAGGCTTCAATGTTAGGTAATAACTAGCAATGCAGTTTCCTATTTATCGTATTCACTGTCTTTACTTAAAATAAATTACAAAGCGGGCGCTAAACCAATTTATTCAACGATCATTGAACAATATAGGAATGCATGTACAGAAATTCGGCTCACAGTTTGAAATATTTTCATGTTTTGTTTTGGGCAAGCGCTCAGTGAATCACCCTCATGCTAGCAAGTCAGCTGAAAAGCATGCTAGTGAGTGAGCCGAAGAGAGTGAGTGAGCAAGGAAAACTTGGATGAATCAACAGTGATATAGACCATGCATACTTTGGCACCGCATTTTGAAATCTTTAGTGCATGGAAGTGTAAGCTTTGTGGTGAATTCCTTTACTGTAGCGTATATAGCTCATGTTGGTCAATGAGTACGATCGAAGTTATGCCTAGCTATCTTATATGTAGTGCAATTACAGCAACCCTTGTCCTTTTCGGACGGTGGTAAAGCCCTGATAGTTGGGTTTATCGTTTTAATTGAGGGAATAAGAAAAATTATTGGAAACAGTGAAACATGCCTAATCAAGGGGGCGTTACACTTGTCAAGGATGTGCCTTTTTAATTTAATGAAGAATTCTTGAGTGCCTTTCATCGGTTAGACGAGGTATTGATCATCGCACTAGTAATACAAGCCACACTGCTGGCGAAGAGCTCCCCCTTGATGACCCTTTCCCTGATGAGCAGTTATTCGTTATATCCTAACCTGCTACCTAGTGGTATCGTGATTTGGTGAACTTCAAGGTGTGCCGAGTGTTGCCTGTAGGATTGACCCACTAACAAAGAAAGAGGTTCTTTACCGATGTCAAATACTATGTGTGGGAAGAACCTTTCCTTTACAAACTATGTGGAGATGGGATTTGTAGGAGGTTCTTACCTGAATAAGAGGTTCATAGCATCTTGCACCGTTGCCATGCTTCAACCTATGGCAGCCACTTTAGACTAGATAAAACAATTGTGAAGGTACTCCAAGAAGCCTTCTATTGGCCCACCCTCTTTAAAGACACAAGAAAATTTATCAGGACTTGTGATGAATGTGACCGAATAGGGGACCTTTCAAAAAAGCATGAAATTCATCAAAGCAGCACACTAGAGGTAGAGTTATTTGATATATGGGGGATTGACTTTATGGATCCTCCTCCTCCATCCCATAATAGCATTTACATCCTTATTGCGGTTGACTATGCTTCTAAGTGGGTGGAAGCCATTGCCTCCCAAACGAATGATTCCAAGATTGTCCTTAAGTTTCTTATTAGATTTAATCGCACGAGGACACAAGAAGTGGGGTGAATTGTGTCAACCAACTTTTTCGATTGTTTCAGAACACTCGTGAAAACTTTTTGAACTGCCTGTTTGGAATGAAGTAGAAACAAAGCTAATTGCGGAAATACTAAAGGAGACACAATATTTTTACGTGGAAAGCCACTTCTGGCCCAACTGAGGTGTAAAAACCATGACCTACCGCTGTAGGATTTCACGACACTTTCACTAGACGGGCCGAACACGTTCCAACTGTAACATAGGTGACTCAGTCATGCACGTAACCTGGCCTACCCCAAGGCCTTTGTTACAAACACCCCTTAACGTTGTCTACTCCGAGACCCTCGTTCCAACCTGGTGCAATGTCTCCCCAGAACTGGATAGTCTCTTAAGTCACTAACGGGAAAGGGAAAAGAAAGAACACCCTAATTGAATGCTTCTAAGAAAGTTGAATTTAAGGTCAAATATAATCCCCATTATGCCAATGTTGAAGACTTGATTTAGCACTCGCTTTGAAGGTCTTCTCGCAGAAAATTCACACTCACAAAGTCACCTTTTAACCCTTGGAAAACCCTTGAGAAATGCTAGAGAAGGAGGCGACTTAAATGGTGGGCCTGTGCCGTAGGGTTAGGAAGATTTCTTTCCTTGAATAACTCCAACACTCAACCTCCTAAAATCCTTCCACTTGATATTCTTTTGGTAAGTACGTCAATGAATCAATTTAATTAGTGATTTACCACATAAGTAGTGGCCCTACTTGGTATCAGTTACAGCGCATAGCCCTTAAGTTACCCGCGCGACCTCGGGCCAGGTCCTGACCCGCTTAGGAGGTGTACACCTATGTATAGATCGTAACACTTACAAGGGGTTCAGTGTTCGGTAATAACTAGCCATGCAATTTTCCACTCATCGTATTCACTGTCTTTACTTAAAATAAATTGCAAAGCGGGCGCCGAACCAATTTATTCAATGATCATTGAACAATATAGGAATGCATCTACAGAAATTCGGTTCACAGTTTGAAATATTTTCATGTTTTGTTTTAGGCAAGCGCTCGGTGAATCACCCTCATGCTAGCAAGTCAGCCAAAAAGCATGCTAGTGAGTGAGCCGAAGAGAGTGAGTGAGCAAGGAAAACTTAGATGAATCAACAGTGATATAGACCATGCATACTTTGGGACCGCATTTTGAAATCTTTAGTGTATGGAAGTGTAAGCTTTGTGGTGAATTCCTTGACTGTAGCGTATATAGCTCATGTTGGTCAACGAGTACGATCGAGGTTACGCCTAGCTATCTTATATGTAGTGCACTTACAGCAACCCTTGTCCTTTTCGGACGGTGGTAAAGCCCTGATAGTTGGGTTTATCAGTTGTAGTTGAGGGAATAAGAAAAATTATTGGAAACAGTGAAACATGCCTAATCAAGGGGCGTTACACTTGTCAAGGATGTGGCTTTTGAATTTAATGAAGAATTCTTGAGGGCCTTTCATCGGTTAGACGAGGCATTGATCACCGCACTAGTAATACAAGCCACACTGCTGGTGAAGAGCTCCCCCTTGATGACTCTTTCCCTGATGAGCAGGTATTCGTTATATCCTAACCAGCTACCTAGTGGTATCGTGATTTGGTGAACTTCAAGGTGTGTCGAGTGCTGCCTGTAGGATTGACCCACTAACAAAGAAAGAGGTTCTTTACCGATGTCAAATACTATGTGTGGGAAGAACCTTTCCTTTACAAACTATGTGGAGATGGGATTTGTAGGAGGTTCTTACCTGAATAAGAGGTTCGTAGCATCTTGCACCGTTGCCATGCTTCAACCTATGGCGGCCACTTTAGACTAGATAAAACAATTGTGAAAGTACTCCAAGAAGCCTTCTATTGGCCCACGCTCTTTAAAGACACAAGAAAATTTATCAGGACTTGTGATGAATGTGACCGAATAGGGGACGTTTCAAAAAAGCATGAAATTCATCAAAGCAGCGCACTCGAGGTAGAGTTATTTGATATATGGGGGATTGACTTTATGGGTCCTTTTGCTCCATCCCAAAATAACTTTTACATCCTCGTTCCGGTTAACTAAGCTTCTAAGTGGGT
>JACYFF010029339.1:0-22183 GCA_017589665.1 Selenicereus undatus
AACCAATTTATTCAAGGATCATTGAACAATATAGGAATGCATGTACAAAAATTCGGCTCACAGTTTGAAATATTTTCATGTTTTGTTTTAGGCAAATGCTCAGTGGATTACCCTCATTCTAGCAAGTCGGCCGAAAAGCATGCTAGTAAGTGAGGCGAACATAATGAGTAAGCAAGGAATACCTGGATCAATTAACAGTGACATAGACCGTGCATACTTTGGAATCGCATTTTGTAATCTTTAGTGTATGGAAGTGTAAGCTTTGTGGTGAATTCCTTTACTGTAGCGTATATAGCTCATGTTGGTCAATGGGTACGATCGAAGTTATGCCTAGCTGTCTTATCTGTAGTGCACTTGCAGCAACCCTTGTTCTTTTGGGACGATGCTAAAGCCTTGATAATTGGGTTTATCAGTTGTAATTGAGGGAATCAGAAAAGTTATTGGAAACAATGAAACATGCTTAAGCAAGGGGCGTTACACTTTTCAAGGTTGTGCCTTTTCAATTTAATGAAGAATTCTTGAGCGCTTTTCATCGGTTAAACAAGGCATTGATCACTGCACTAGTAATATAAGCGACACTGCTGCTGAAGAGCTCCCCCTTGATGACTCTTTCCCTGATGAGCAGCTATTCGCTATATCCCAACCAGCTACCCAGTGGTATCATAATTTAGTGAACGTCAAGGTGTGCCGAGTGTTGCCTATAGGATTGAGCCACTAACAAAGAAAGAGGTTCTTTACCGATGTCAAATACTATGTGTGGGAAGAACCTTTCCTTTACAAACTATGTAGAGATGGGATTTATAGGAGGTGCTTACCTGAGTAAGAGGTCCGTTGTATCTGGCACCGTTGCCATGCTTCAACCTATGGCGGCCAGTTTAGACTAGATAAAATGATTGTGAGAGTACACCAAGAAGCCTTCTATTGGCCCACGCTCTTTAAAGACACAAGAAAATTTATCATGACTTGTGATGGATGTCAGCGAACAGGGAACGTTTCCAAAATGCATGAAATGCCTCAAAGCGGCGCACTCGAGGTAGAGTTATTTGATATATGGGGGATTGACTTTATAGGTCCTTTTGCTCCATCCCATAATAACTTTTACATCCTTGTTGCGGTTGACTATGCTTCTAAGTGGGTGGAAGCCATTGCCTCACCAACGAATGATTCCAAGATTGTCCTTAAGTTTCTTATTAGATTTAATCGCACGAGGACACAAGAGGGTTGTTGAATTGTGTCAAGCAACTTTTTTGATTGTTTCAGAACACTCGGGAAAATTGTTTGAACTACCTGTTTGGAATGAAGCAGAAACAAAGCTCATTGCGAAAATACTAAGGGAGACACAATATTTTTTCGTGGAAAGCCACTTCTGGCCCAACTGAGGTGTAAAAACCACCACCTACCATTGTAGGATTTCAACACACTTTCACTAGATGGGCGGAAAACGTTACAACTGTAACATAGGTGACTCAGTCACGCACGTAACTTGGTCTACCCCAAGACCTTCGTGACAAACACCACGTAACGTTGTCTACCCCGAGACCCTTGTTCCAACCAGGTCCAATGTCTCCCAAGAACTGGACAGTCTCCTAAGTCACTAACGAAAAAGAGAGAAGAAAGAACACCCCACTTGAATGCTTCTCAGAAAGTTTAATTTAAGGTGCAATATAGTCCCCATTATGCCAATGTTGAACACTCGATTTAGCACTCAATTTGAAGGTCTTCTTAAAGAAAATTCACACTCACAAAGTCACCTTTTAACCCTTGGAAAACCCTTGAGAAAAGCTAGAGAAGGAGGCGATTCAAATAGTTGGCTTGTGGCTTAGGGTTAGGAAGTTTTCCATCCTTGAATAACTCCAACACTCAACCTCCTAAAATCTTTGCACTTGATATTCTTTTGTTAAGTACATCAATGAATCAATTTAATCAGTGATTTATCACATAATTAGTGACCCCACTTGGTATCAGTCACAGCGGATAGCAATTCTGATACCCGCGTGGCCTGGGGCCAGGTCCTGATAGGCTTAGCAGGTCTAGACCTATGCACATATCATAACAGTTACAAGGGGTTCAGTGTTAGGTAATAACTAGCAACGCAGTTTTGCATTCATCGTATTTACTGCCTTTACTTAAAACGAATTGCAAAGCGGACGCCAAACCAATTTATTAAAATATCATTGAACAATATAGGAATGCATGTACAGAAAATCGGCTCACAGTTTTAAATATTGTCATGTTTCGTTTTAGGCAAATGCTCAGTGAATCACCCTCATGGTAGCAAGTCAGCCGAAAAGCATGCTCGTGAGTGAGCCGAAGAGAATGAGTAAGCACGGAAAACTTGGACGAATCAACAGTGATATAGACCATGCATACTTTGGAGCCGCATTTTGTAATCTTCAATTTATGGAAGTGTAAGCTTTGTGGTGAATTCCTTTACTGTAGTGTATATAGCTCATGTTGGTCAATGAGTACGGTAGATGTTATGCCTAGCTATCTTATCTGTAGTGCACTTGCAGCAACCCTTGTCCTTTTGGGACGGTGGTAAAGCCCTGATAAGTGGGTTTATCAGTTGTAATTAAGGGAATCCGAAAAATAATTGGAAACAGTGAAACATGCTTAATCAAGGGGCGTTACACTTGTCAAGGTTGTGCCTTTTCAATTTAATGAAGAATTCTTGAGTGCTTTTCATCGGCTAAACAAGGCATTGATCACCGCACTAGTAATACAAGCGACACTCCTGGTGAAGAGCTCCCCCTTGATGACTCTTTCCCTAATGAGCAGCTATTCGCTATATCCCAACCAGCTACCCAGTGGTATCATAATTTAGTGAACTTCAAGGTGTGCCGAGTGTTGCCTATAGGATTGAGCCACTGACAAAGAAAGAGGTTCTTTACCGATGTCAAATACTGTGTGTGGGAAGAACCTTTCCTTTACAAACTATGTGGAGATGGGATTTATAGGAGGTGCTTACCTGAATAAGAGGTCCGCAGTATCTTCCACTGTTGCCATGCTTCAACCTACGGCGGCCAGTTTAGAGTAGGTAAAACGATTGTGAGAGTACTCGAAGAAGCCTTCTTTTGGGCTACACTCTTTAAAGACACAAGAAAATTTATCATGACTTGTGATCCACGTCAGCGAACAGGGAACGTTCCCAAAAAGCATGAAATGCATCAAAGCGGCACACTCGAGGTAGAGTTATTTGATATATGGGCGATTGACTTTATGGGTCCTCCTCCTCCATCCCATAATAGCTTTTACATCCTTATTGCGGTTGACTATGCTTCTAAGTGGGTGGAAGCCATTGCCTCCCCAACGAATGATTCCAAGATTGTCCTTAAGTTTCTTATTAGATTCAATCGCACGAGGACATAAGAAGCGGGGTGAATTGTGTCAACCAACTTTTTCGATGGTTTCAGAACACTCGTGAAAACTGTTTGAACTGCCTGTTTGGAAGGAAGTAGAAACAAAGCTAATTGCCGAAATACTAAGGGAGACACAAAATTTTATGTGGAAAGCCACTTCCGGCACAACTGAGGTGTAAAAACCACAACCTACCAATGTAGGATTTCAACACACTTTCACTAGACGGGCCGAACACGTTACAACTCTAACATAGGTGACTCAGTCACACACGTAACCTGGTCTACCCCAAGACCTTCGTTACAAACACCACGTAACGTTGTCTCCCACGAGACCCTCGTTCCAACCTGGTCCAATGTCTCCTAAGAACTAAAAAATCTCTTAAGTCACTAACGGAAAAGAGAAAGGAAAAAACACCCTACTTGAATGCTTCTAAGAAAGTTGAATTTAAGGTGCAATACAATTCCCATTATGCCAATGTTGAAGACTCGATTTAGCACTCGCTTCGAAGGTCTTCTCACAGTAAATTTGCACTCACAAACACACCTTTTATCCGTTGGAAAACCTTTGAGAAAAGCTAGAGAAGGAGGCGACTTAAATAGTGGGCTTGCGCCGTTGGGTTAGGAAGTTTTCCTTCCTTGAATAACTCCAACACTCAAACTCCTAAAATCTTTCCACCTTATATTCTTTTGGTAAGTACATCAATGAATCAATTTAGTCAATGATTTATCACATAATTAGTGACCCTACTTGGTATCAGTTACAGCGCATAACGCTTCAGTTACCCACGTGGCCTCAGGCCAGGTCCTGATCGGCTTAGTATGGGTACACCTATGCACAGATCGTAACAGTTACAAGGGTTTCAGTGTTAGGTAATAACTAGCAATGCAGTTTTGCATTCATCGTATTCACTGTCTTTACTTAAAATGAATTGTAAAGCGAGCGCCAAACCAATTTATTCAAGGATCATTGAACAATATAGGAATGCATGTGCAGAAATTCGGCTCACAGTTTGAAATATTTTCATGTTTGGTTTTAGGCAAATGCTCAGTGGATCACCCTTATGCTACCAAGTCAGCCGAAAAGCATGCCAGTGAGTGAGCCGAAGAGAATGAGTAAACAAGGAAAACTTGGATTAATCAACAGTGATATCGACTATGCATACTTTGGAACCACATTTTGTAATCTTTAGTGTGTGGAAGTGTAAGCTTTGTGGTGAATTCCTTTGCTGTAGCGTATATAGCTCATGTTGGTCAAAGAGTACGATCGAAGTTATGCCTAGATATGTTATCTGTAGTGCACTTGCAGCAACCCTTGTCCTTTTGGGACGATGCTAAAGCCTTGATAATTGGGTTTATTAGTTGTAATTGAGGGAATCAGAAAAGTTATTGGAAAAAATGAAACATGCTTAATCAAGTGGCGTTACACTTGTCAAGGTTGTGCCTTTTCAATTTATTGAAGAATTCTTGAGTGTTTTTCATCGGTTAAACAAGGCATTGATCGTCGTACTAGTAATACAAGCGACACTCCTGGTGAAGAGCTCCCCCTTGATGACTTTTTCCCTGATGAGCAGCTATTCGCTATATCCCAACCAGCTACCCCGTCATATCCTGATTTGATGTACCTCAAGGTGTGCCGAGTGTTGCCTATAGGATTGATCTACCAACAAAGAAGGAGGTTCATTACCGTTGTCAAATACTATGTGTGGGAAGAACCTTTCCTTTACAAACTATGTGGAGATGGGATTTATAGGAGGTCCTTCCCTGAATAAGAGGTCCGTTGTATCTTGCACCGTTGTCATGCTTCAACCTATCGAGGCCAGTTTAGAGAGGATAAAATGATTGTGAGAGTACTCCAAGAAGCCTTCTATTGGCCCACGCTGTTTAAAGACGCAAGAAAATTTATCATGACTTGTGATGGATGTCAGCGAACAGGAAACGTTTCCAAAATGCATGAAATGCCTCAAAGCGGCACACTCGAGGTAGAGTTATTTGATATATGGGGGACTGACTTTATGGGTCCTTTTGCTCATCCCATAATAACTTTTAGATCCCAGTTGTGGCTGACTATGCTTCTAAGTGGGTGGAAGCCATTGCCTCCCCAACGAATTATTCCAAGATTGTCCTTAAGTTTCTTATTAGATTTAATCGCACGAGGACACAAGAGGGGGGGTGAATTGTGTCAACCAACTTTTTCGATTGTTTCCGAACACTCGTGAAAACTGTTTGAACTGCCTGTCTGGAATGAAGCATAAACAATGCTAATTGCGGAAATACTAAGGGAGACACAACATTTTTACGTGGAAAGCCACTTCTGGCCCAACTGAGGTGTAAAAACCACCACCTACCACTGTAGGATTTGAACACACTTTCACTAGACGGGCGGAACACGTTACAACTGTAACATAGGTGACTCAGTAACACTTGTAACTTTGTCTACCGCAAGACCTTCGTTACAAACACCACGTAACGTTTTCTACCCCGAAACCCTTGTTCCAACCAGGTCCAATGTCTCCCAAGAACTAGACAGTCTCCTAAGTCACTAACGGAAAAGAGAAAAGAAAGAACACCCCACTTGAATGCTTCACAGAAAGTTCAATTTAAGGTGCAATATAATGCCCATTATGCCAATGTTGAACACTCAATTTAGCACTCGCTTTGAAGGTCTGCTCACAGAAAATTTACACTCACAAAGTCACCTTTTAACCCTTGGAAAACCCTTCAGAAAAGCTAGGGAAGGAGGCGACTCAAATAGTTGGCTTGTGCCTTAGGGTTAGGAAGTTTTCCTTCCTTGAATAACTCCAACACTCAACCTCCTAAAATCTTTCCGCTTGATATTCTTTTGGTAAGTACATCAATGAATCAATTTAATCAGTGATTTATCACATAATTAGTGACCCCACTTGGTATCAGTTACAGCAGATAGCCCTTCAGTTACCCGCGCGGCCTGGGGCCAGGTCCTGATAGGCTTAGCAGGTGTACACCTATGCACAGATCATAACAGTTACAAGGGGTTCAGTGTTAGGTAATAACTAGCATTGCAGTTTTGCATTCATCGTATTTACTTTCTTTACTTAAATTGAAATGCAAAGCGGACGCCGAACCAATTTATTCAAATATCATTGAACAATATAGGAATGCATGTACAGAAATTCGGCTCACAGTTTTAGATATTGTCATGTTTCGTTTTAGGCAAATGCTCAATGAATCACCCTCATGCTAGCAAGTCAGCCGAAAAGCATGCTCGTGAGTGAGCCGAAGAGAATGAGTAAGCAAGGAAAACTTGGATGAATCAACAGTGATATAGACCTTGCATACTTTGGAGCTGCATTTTGTAATCTTCAGTTTATGGAAGTGTAAGCTTTGTGGTGAATTCCTTTACTGTAGTGTATATAGCTCATGTTGGTCAATGAGTATAGTCGAAGTTATGCCTAGCTATCTTATCTGTAGTGCACTTGCAGCAACCCTTGTCCTTTTGGGACGGTGGTAAAGCCCTGATAATTGGGTTTATAAGTTGTAATTAAGGGAATCCGAAAAATTATTGGAAACAGTGAAACATGCTTAATCAAGGGGCGTTACACTTGTCAAGGATGTGCCTTTTCAATTTAATGGAGAATTCTTCAGTGTTTTTCATCGGTTAAACAAGGCATTGATCGCCGCACTAGTAATACAAGCGACACTCCTGGCGAAGAGCTCCCCCTTGATGACTCTTTCCCTGATACGCAGGTATTTGCTATATCCCAACCAGCTACCCCGTGGTATCTTAATTTGATGAACTTCAAGGTGCGCAGAGTGTTGCCTGTAGGAGTGACCTACTAACAAAGAAAGACGTTCTTTACCGATATCAAATACTATGTGTGGGAAGAACCTTTCCTTTAAAAACTATGTGGAGAAGGGATTTACAGGAGGTGCTTACCTGAATAAGAGGTCCGCAGTATCTTGCACCGTTGCCATGCTTCAACCTATGGCGGCAACTTTAGAGTAGATAAAACAATTGTGAAACTACTCCAAGAAGCCTTCTATTGGCCCACACTCTTTGAAGACACAAGAAAATATATCATGACTTGTGACAGATGCCAGCGAACAGGGAACGTTTCCAAAAAGCATGAAATGCCTCAAAGTGGCACACTCGAGGTAGAGTCATTTGATATATGGGGGATTGACTTTATGGGTCCTTTTGCTCCATCCCATAATAACTTTTACATCCTTGTTGCGGTTGACTATGCTTCTAAGTGGGTGGAAGCCATTGCCTCCCCAACGAATGATTTCAAGATTGTCCTTAAGTTTCTTATTAGATTTAATCGCACGAGGACACAAGAGAGGGGTGAATTCTGTCAACCAACTTTTTTATTGTTTTAGAACACTCGTGAAAACTATATGAACTGCCTGTTTGGAATGAAGTAGAAAGAAAGCTAATTGCCGAAATACTAAGGGAGACACAATATTTTTACGTGGAAAGCCACTTCTGGCCCAACTGAGGTGGAAAAACCACGACCTACCACTGTAGGATTTCAACACACTTTCACTATACGGGACGAACACGTTACAACTGTAACATAGGTGACTCTGCCACGTACGTAACTTGGTCTACCATAAGACCTTCGTTACAAACACCACATAACGTTGTCTACCCCGAGACCCTCCTTCCAACCAGGTCCAATGTCTCCCAAGAACTGGACAGTCTCTTAAGTCACTAACGGAAAAGAGAAAAGAAAGAACACCCCACTTGAATGCTTCTAAGAAAGTTGAATTTAAGGTGCAATATAATCCCCAATCCCCATTACGCCAATGTTGAAGACTCGATTTAGCACTCGCTTTGAAGGTCTTCTCACATAAAATTCAAACTCACAAAGACACCTTTTAACCCTTCGAAAACCCTTGAGAAAAGCTAGAGAAGGAGGGGACTTAAATAGTGGGCTTGTGTCATAGGGTTAGGAAGTTTTCCTTCCTTGAATAACTCCAACACTCAACCTCCTAAAATCTTCCCCCTTGATATTCTCTTGGCAAGTACATCAATGAATCAATTTAATCAGTGATTTATCACATAATTAGTGACCCTACTTGGTATTAGTTACAGCGGATAGCCCTTCAATTGCCCGCGCATCCTCGGGCCAGGTCCTGATCGGCTTAGCAGGTGTACACCTATGCACAGATTGTAACAGTTACAAGGGTTTAAGTGTTAGGCAATAACTGGCAATGCAGTTTTGCATTCATCGTATTCACTGTCTTTACTTAAAATGAATTGCAAAGCGGGCGCCGAACCAATTTATTCAATGATCATTGAACAATATAGGAATGCATGTACAGAAATTCGGCTCACAGTTTGAAATATTTTCATGTTTTGTTTGAGGCAATTGCTCAGTGAATCACCCTAATGCTAGCAAGTCAGCCAAAAAGCTTGCTCGCAAGTGAGGCGAAGAGAATGAGTAAGCAAGGAAAACTTGGATGAATCAACAGTGATATAGACCATGTATACTTTGGAGCCACATTTTGTAATCTTCAGTGTATGGAAGTGTAAGCTTTGTGTTGAATTCCTTTACTATAGTGTATATAGCTCATGTTGGTCAATGAGTACGGTCGAAGTTATGCCTAGCTATCTTATCTCTAGTGCACTTGCAGCAACCCTTGTCCTTTTGGGACGGTGGTAAAGCCCTGATAATTGGGTTTCTCAGTTCTAATTAAGGGAATCAGAAAAATTATTGGAAACAGTGAAACATGCTTAATAAAGGGGTGTTACACTTGTCAAGGATGTGCTTTTTCAATTTAATGAAGAATTCTTGAGTGCTTTTCATCGGTTAAACGAGGCATTGATCGTCGTACTAGTAATACAAGCCACACTCCTGGTGAAGAGCTCCCCCTTGATTACTCTTTCTCTGATGAGCAGCTATTCGCTATATCCCAACCAGCTACCCCGTCGTATCCTGATTTGATGAACCTCAAGGTGTGTCGAGTGTTGCCTGTAGGATTGACCTACCAACAAAGAAGGAGGTTCATTACCAATGTCAAATACTATGTTTGGGAAGAACCTTTCCTTTACAAACTATGTGGAGATGGGATATATAGGAGGTGCTTAATTGAATAAGAGGTCTGTAGTATCTTGCACCGTTGCCATGCTTCAACCTTTGGCGGCAACTTTAGACTAGATAAAAAAATTGTGAAAGTACTCCAAGAAGCCTTCTATTGGCCCACACTCCTTAAAGACACAAGAAAATTTATCATAACTCGTGATAGATGTCAGCGAACAGGGAATGTTTCAAAAAGCATGAAATGCCTCAAAGGGGCACACTCCAAGTAGAGTTTTTTTATATATGGGGGATTGACATTATTGGTCCTTTTGCTCGATCCCACAACAACTTTTACATCCTTGTTGCAGTTTACTATGCTTCTAAGTGGGTGGAAGCTATTGCCTCCCCAATGAATGATTCCAAGATTGTCCTTAAGTTTTTTATTAGATTTAATCGCATGAGGACACAAGAGGGGGGGTGAATTGTGTCAACCAACTTTTTCGATTGTTTTAGAACACTCGTGAAAACTGTTTGAACTGCCTGTTTGGAATGAAGTAGAAACAAAGCTAATTGCGGAAATACTAAGGGAGACACCATATTTTTACGTGCAAAGCCACTTCTGGCCCAACTGAGGTGTAAAAACAACGACCTACCACTGTAGGATTTCACGACACTTTGACTAGACGGGCCGAACACGTTGCAACTGTAACATAGGTGACTCAGTCATGCACGTAACTTGGTCTACCCCAAGACCTTCGTTACAAACACAACTTAACGTTGTCTACTCCGAGACCCTCGTTGCAACCTGGTGCAATGTCTCCCAAGAACTGGATAGTCTCTTAAGTCACTAACGGAAAAGGGAAAAGAAAGAACACCCTACTTGAATGCATCTAAGAAAGTTGAATTTAAGCTCAAATATAATCCCCATTATGCCAATTTTGAAGACTTGATCTAGCACTCGCTTTGAAGGTCTTCTCGCAGAAAATTCACACTCACAAAGTCACGTTTTTACCCTTGGAAAACCCTTGAGAAAAGCTAGAGAAGGAGGCGACTTAATTGGTGGGCTTGTGCCGTAGGGTTAGGAAGATTTCTTTCCTTCAATAACTCCAACACTCAACCTCCTAAAATCTTTCCACTTGATATTCTTTTGGTAAGTACATCAATGAATAAATTTAATTAGTGATTTATCACATAATTAGTGGCCCTACTTGGTATCAGCTACAGCGCATAGCCGTTAAGTTACCCGCGCGGCCTCGGACCAGGTCTAGACCCGCTTAGGAGGTGTACACCTATGCATAGATCGTAACAGTTACAAGGGGTTAAGTGTTAGGTAATAACTAGCAATGCAGTTTTGCATTCATCGTATTCACTGTCTTTACTTAAAATAAATTGCAAAGCGGGCGCCGAACCAATTTATTCAATGATCATTGAACAATATAGGAATGAATCTACAGAAATTCAGCTCACAGTTTGAAATATTTTCATGTTTTGTTTTAGGCAAACGCGCAGTGAATCACCCTCATGCTAGCAAGTCAGCCGAAAAGCATGCTAGTGAGTGAGCCGAAGAGAATGAGTAAGCAAGGAAAACTTGGATGAATCAACAGTGATATAGACCATGCATACTTTGGAACCGCATTTTGAAATCTTTAGTGTATGGAAGTGTAAGCTTTGTGGTGAATTCCTTTACTGTAGCGTATATAGCTCATGTTGGTCAATGAGTACGATCGAGGTTATGGCTAGCTATCTTATCTGTAGTGCACTTACAACAACCCTTGTCCTTTTTGGACGGTGGTAAAGCCCTAATAGTTGGGTTTATCAGTTGTAGTTGAGGGAATAAGAAAAATTATTGGAAACAGTGAAACATGCTTAATCAAGGGGTGTTACACTTGTCAAGGATGTGCCTTTTTAATTTAATGAAGAATTCTTGAGCGCCTTTCATCGGTTAAATGAGGCATTGATCACCGCACTAGTAATACAAGCCACACTGTCGGTTAAGAGCTCCCCCTTGATGACTCTTTCCCTGATGAGCACCTATTCGTTATATCCTAACCAGCTACCTAGTGGCATCGTGATTTGGTGAACTTCAAGGTGTGCCGACTGTTGCCTGTAGGATTGACCCACTAACAAAGAAAGTGGTTCTTCACCGATGTCAAATACTATGTGTAGGAAGAACCTTTCCTTTACAAACTATGTGGAGATGGGATTTGTAGGAGGTGCTTACCTGAATAAGAGGTCCGTAGCATCTTGCACCGTTGCCATGCTTCAACCTATGGCGGCCACATTAGACTAGATAAAACAATTGTGAAAGTACTCCAAGAAGCCTTCTATTGGCCTACGCTCTTTAAAGACACAAGAAAATTTATCATGACTTGTGATGGATGTCAGTGAACAGGGAACGTTCCCAAAAAGCATGAAATGCATCAAAGCAGCACACTCGAGGTAGAGTTATTTGATATATGGGGGATTGACTTTATGGGTCCTCCTCCTCCATCCCATAATAGCTTTTAAATCCTTATTGCGGTTGACTATGCTTGTAAGTGGGTGGAAGCCATTGCCTCCCCAACGAATGATTCCAAGGTTGTCCTTAAGTTTCTTATTAGATTTAATCGCACGAGGACACAAGAAGCGGGGTGAATTGTGTCAACCAACTTTTTCGATTGTTTCAGAACACTCGTGAAAACTGTTTGAACTGCCTGTTTGGAATGAAGTAGAAACAAAGCTAATTGCGGAAATACTAAGGGATACACAATATTTTTACGTGGAAAGCCACTTCTGGCCCAACTGAGGTGTAAAAACCACGACCTACCACTGCAGGATTTCACGACACTTTCACTAGACAGGCCGAACACGTTGCAAATGTAACATAGGTGACTCAGTTATGCACGTAACTTAGTCTACCCCAAGACCTTCGTTACAAACACCACTTAACGTTGTCTACTCCGAGACCCTCGTTCCAACCTGGTGCAACGTCTCCCAAGAACTGGATAGTCTCTTAAGTCACTGACGGAAAAGGGAAAAGAAAGAACACCCTACTTGAATGCTTATAAGAAAGTTGAATTTAAGGTCAAATATAATCCCCATTATGCCAACGTTGAAGACTCGATTTAGCACTCGCTTTGAAGGTCTTCTCGCAGAAAATTCACACTCACAAAGTCACCTTTTAACCCTTGGAAAACCCTTGAGAAAAGCTAGAGAAGGAGGCGACTTATCTGGTGTGCCTGTGCCATAGGGCTAGGAAGATTTCTTTCCTTGAATAACTCCAACACTCAACCTCCTAAAATCTTTCCACTTGATATTCCTTCGGTAAGTACTTCAATGAATAAATTTAATTAGTGATTTATCACATAATTAGTGGCCCTACTTGGTATCAGTTACAGCGCATAGCCCTTAAGTTACCCGCGCGGCCTCGGGCCAGGTCCTGACCCGCTTAGGAGGTGTACACCTATGCATAGATCGTAACAGTTACAAGGGGTTCAGTGTTAGGTAATAACTAGCAATGTAGTTTTCCATTCATTGTATTTACTTAAAATAAATTGCAAAGCGGGCGCCGAACCAATTTATTCAATGATCATTGAACAATATAGGAATGCATCTACAGAAATTCGGCTAACAGTTTGAAATATTTTCATGTTTTGCTTTAGGCAAGCGCTCGGTGAATCACCCTCATGCTAGCAAGTCAGCCGAAAAGCATTCTAGTGAGTGAGCCGAAGAGAATGAGTAAGCAGGGAAAACTTGGATGAATCAACAATGATATAGACCATGCATACTTTGGAACCGCATTTTGAAATCTTTAGTGTATGGAAGTGTAAGTGTTGAAGGGTTTTGAGGGGGATGGAAAAATAACTTAAAGAAAAAGGAAAATGCTACCTCAAATACTCACGATTGTCAGTCGTAGTACTTAAGGGTCGGTCCACATGGAAAAATGTGAGATTATGGTCATTTAAAACGAAATGCTTAATTAACTAATCTAAGTGAAATTACTTAAGGCAATCTAAATTAATTCACCCAAACTCATCTAATCCTAATGCATTAAACATTAAAACAAACTGATTTACTAAATCAACGTAAACCTAAACTAATACTTATATTAATTATCAAAATTAAACTAAACTAATAGTGAATTAATCATGATTTAAAACTAACATCCTAATTACTTTATTAATACGAAATTAAACTAAGGTACTTAATCAAACTAATTAAACTATAAGGGAGGGGGAACGAATTGAAACTAAACTAAAATTGGCATGAAGCAGAACAGAACCGCAGCAGCAAAAACAGGGGAAGGGGCAGGAACAGAATCGAAGGCAAGCATCGAACCAAGGCAGAGCACCAAGAGCAGACAAGTAAACAGCAGTACGGAGTGGGAACCAGATTGAGTACATCCATCTCGTCAGGAAAGCACAGGTAAGGGCTCGTTTCAATTTATCAAACAGTGGGGCCCACTCAGGAATGAAATGAACATACTCACAAATAGCCAGTGGTGAGGGCATAGGCCTAGAAATTTGATCAGCATGAACGAATTTTCTAGGCAAAGCAAAGGGTTCAAAATCCACAAGTCCTTTAAGTTCAATATGCATATGAGTCTGGTCAAACGTCTCAGTGCTCATGTTCTCAGACTCAATATAATCAGACTTGCAAGATTCAAAAAGTAGGAAGTCAGTCTGGATGGAATTAAAAGAAAATGACTCATAATCAGCATGAAAACCATCATCAGAACTTCCATGGATACCAAACTCACCAGAAAAAGATTCATACTCTACAGGCAGAATATTATCATCAAATTCAAACATAGTGAGTTCCGGTATCTCATCATGCAACTCCTCTGAAACATCTTTTGAATCACCCAAATCATGAAACTCTACTTCAGGTATGGTGCTAATTTCTAACTCACCATCAGAATCAGATTGTTCATTAGTGACATTTTCAAGTGAGCTAGTGCAGGGTGCAAGATCTGACGATAGAGACTTAGGGAGGTCACTTTCTTGTTCTAAACTAGGCAAACACATGTTTTCATTCAAATCAGGCGTAGTGGAATAAGAAGGTTTAGAAACATTACAGAGATCAATATCAAATTTAGGAGATCGTAAACTAGAATCAATCTCACTAGAAGTCTCCCTATTTTGATTAAAACATTGAGAATATTCAACAATTCTCAATTTCATGGTCTCTATAAATTGATCAGTCATATTATCCATTTTGATCATTTGATCAGTCATATCATCAATTTTCTTTTCAAGTTTTGCACAGGTAGCACGATAAGGACACGTAGAAACATCATGAGAAGGAGATTCACAATAATCACACAGCACAGGAGAATAATATGGGTCATATGAGTTTAGAAAATGATATGAGGGGGAAGGATTAGCATAAAAAGCATACTCATCAGAAGTTGGGTATCCAGAAAACTAATTAGCTTGTTCAAACTCGTAAGTTTCCCAACCTAATTTTTCAAAGAAATCCCAAACTTCATCTTGAGTTTTAGATAACAATCCTAGCAAACCCCCTAGGCAGATGGACTCAACATGACCACGGGATTCAGAATTCAAACCCAAAACAATGACCTCACAGATTTTCCATTTTTGATAGGATTGAGTCAATTGAGCACGATAATCATTAAGGCGCGATAAATAGCTCCAAAAGGGTTCATGCTCATATTGTGGGAAACTGAAAACTGGCATTTTGAAAATATTTTCAAAATTTTTGAAGTTTTTCAATTTTTTTGGATTTTTGGTTTTTCATTTTTTTTCGAATTTTCTAATTTTTTTGTGGTTTTCAACTTTTCAAATTTTTTTTTGGGTTTTTGAAATTTTTCTAATTTTTTTGTGGTTTTTGTAATTTTCTAACGTTTTTGATTTTTTTAAGCATTTTTCATTTTTTTGCATTTTGTAAGATTTTTCAAAATGTTTTTGGATTTTTTTTTGCTTGTTCAAATGTTTTTGCATTTTTTTTGTTTTTTCAAAAACGAAAACGATACCCAAAATGAGAAATTGAAAATCGATTCGAAACTGAAAGTTACGAAATGACTAACAAGAACTCATTAAGTAAATAACAACGAAACTAAACAAATACGAAAACAACTAAAAATATGGCCAAATTTCACCGTCTTCCCCGGCAACGACGCCAAAATTGTTGAAGGGTTTTGAGGGGGATGGAAAAATAACTTAAAGAAAAAGGAAAATGATACCTCAAATACTCACGATTGTCAGTCGTAGTACTTAAGGGTCGATCCACAGGAAAAACGTGAGATTATGGTCATTTAAAACGAAATGCTTCATTAACTAATCTAAGTGAAATTATTTAAGGCAATCTAAATTAATTCACCCAAACTCATCTAATCCTAATGCATTAAACATTAAAACAAACTGATTTACTAAATCAACTTAAACCTAAACTAATACTTATATTAATTATCCAAATTAAACTAAACTAATAGTGAATTAATCATGATTTAAAACTAACATCCTAATTACTTTATTAATACGAAATTAAACTAAGGTACTTAATCAAACTAATTAAACTATAAGGGAGGGGGAACGAATTGAAACTAAACTAAAATTGGAATGAAGCAGAACAGAACCGCAGCAGCAAAAATAGGGGAAGGGGTAGGAACAGAATCGAAGGCAAGCATCGAACCAAAGCAGAGCACCAAGAGCAGACAAGTAAACAGCAGTAGGGGAAGGGAAACGAAATTAAGCAACCTGAAAGCAAACGAAAGCAAGAAGTACACTTACCCTCGATGAACACCACAACGCAACCATTCGAACACCAAAAAAAGAGGAGAAGGGAATCGAATTCGAATGAAAAGCATCAAATGAACGCAATAAACCCAAAGTCAAAATCGAAAGCTTAATTACAACCAAGGGATCTCGAAATTGCAATTAATTCAACCATAAACCGAAACTAAAACCTAACCCTAATTTCTGAAATTCGAAAGCAAAAGAACGAAATTGAAACTCAAATTTCTGAGATTCGAATACGAAAATGAAATTGACAACGAAATTGAACGAAATTAAACAAAATTAAACCTAATCTACTCCTAATTTCTAACCCTAATTTTACCTAAAACTCGAACTTGCCCTTCAATGGCATCGCCTCAGCCTCTTATAGTCGAACCCATTCAGCTTCTGACCGTCGATTTGTGATGATGCGTGGATGGTGGATTGAGGGTGTATGAAATGCCTTGCTGGCGTTTGGAGCGCAAATGACGGGTGGTGGTGATGAAGATGATGGTGGTTATGCGCTGTACGGCTAAGATGAGGCCATCGAAGGTGGCTTCGGTTTTGGTGGTTTCGGTTGTGGGGAAAACCTTGGGTAGAGGATGGGCTTCTAGGTTTGGGAAGGGGGTGTTTTAAGTGAGAACCAGTTCACGCGAACTGGTTTGCTGAACCGGACTGGTCTGGTTTTTTTTCTTCATTTTCCTTGGCCGGTTTTTCATCGATTTTTGGCCCGATTCTTCAACCTCCAACATTTTCTCTGTTTTTCTCGCTTTTTTCCGCCATTTAAGCCCATTTTTCGCATTTATTCAAAATCTGCAAAATAAAATAAAATAAATTAAAAACCATACAAATATTATTAAAACGAGCCTAAAATTGGTGGGAAAGTACCTTAAAAACATCACATTTTTAGCTCAAACAGTAAGCTTTGTGGTGAATTCCTTTACTGTAGCGTATACAGCTCATGTTGGTCAATGAGTACGATCGAAGTTATGCCTAGCTATCTTATCTGTAGTGCACTTACAGAAACCCTTGTCCTTTTCGGACGGTGGTAAGGCCCTGATAGTTGGGTTTATCAGTTGTAGTTGAGGGAATAAGAAAAATTGTTGGAAACAGTGAAACATGCTTAATCAAGGGGCGTTACACTTGTAAAGGATGTGCCTTTTTAATTTAATGAAGAATTCTTGAGTGCCTTTCATCGGTTAAACGAGGCATTGATCACCGCACTAGTAATACAAGCCACACTGCTGGTGAAGAGCTCCCCCTTCACGACTCTTTCCCTGATGAGCAGCTATTCGTTATATCCTAACCAGCTACCTAGTGGTATCGTGATTTTGGGAACTTCAAGGTGTGCCGAGTGTTGCCTGTAGGATTGACCCACTAACAAAGAAAGAGGTTCTTTACCGATGTCAAATACTACGTGTGGGATGAACCTTTCCTTTACAAACTATGTGGAGATGGGATTTGTAGGAGGTGCTTACCTGAATAAGAGGTTCGTAGCATCTTGCACCCTTGCCATGCTTCAACCTATGGCGGCCACTTTAGACTAGATAAAACAATTGTGAAAGTACGCCAAGAACCCTTCTATTGGCCCATGCTCTTTAAAGACACAAGAAAATTTATCATGACTTGTGATGGATGTCAGCGAATAGGGAGCGTTTCCAAAAAGCATGAAATGCATCAAAGCAGCACACTCGAGGTAGAGTTATTTGATATATGGAGGACTGACTTTATGGGTCCTCCTCCTCCATCCCATAATAGCTTTTACATCCTTATTGCGGCTGACTATGCTTCTAAGTGGGTGGAAGCCATTGCCTCCCCAACGAATGATTCCAAGATTGTCCTTAAGCTTCTTATTAGATTTAATCGCACGAGGACACAAGAAGCGGAGTGAATTATGTCAACCAACTTTTTCGATTGTTTTAGAACACTCGTGAAAACTGTTTGAACTGCCTGTTTGGAATGAAGTAGAAACAAAGCTAATTGCGGAAATACTAAGGGAGACACAATATTTTCACGTGGAAAGCCACTTCTGGCCCAACTGCGGTGTAAAAACCACGACCTACCCCTGTAGGATTTCACAACACTTTCACTAGACGGGTCGAACGCGTTGCAACTGTAACATAGGTGACTCAGTCATGCACGTAACTTGGTATACCCCAAGACCTTCATTACAAACATAAATTAACGTTGTCTACTCCTAGACCCTCGTTCCAACCTGGTGCAATGTCTCCCAAGAACTGGATAGTCTCTTAAGTCACAAACGGAAAAGGGAAATGAAAGAACACCCTACTTGAATGCTTCTAAGAAAGTTGAATTTAAGGTCAAATATTATCCCCATTATGCCAATGTTGAAGACCCGATTTAGCACTCGCTTTGAAGGTCTTCTCGCAGAAAATTCACACTCACAAAGTCACCTTTTAACGCTTGGAAAACCCTTGAGAAAACCTAGAGAAGGAGGCGACTTAAATGGTGGGCCTGTGTCGTAGGGTTAGGAAGATTTCTATCCTTGAATAACTCCAACACTCAACCTCCTAAAATCTTTCCACTTGATATTCTTTTCGTAAGTACATCAATGAATCAATTTAATTAGTGATTTACCACATAATTAGTGACCCTACTTGGCATCAGTTACAGCGCATAGCCCTTAAGTTACCCGCGCAGCCTCGGGCCAGGTCCTGACCCGCTTAGGAGGTGTACACCTATGTATTGATCGTAACAGTTACAAAGGCTTCAATGTTAGGTAATAACTAGCAATGCAGTTTCCTATTTATCGTATTCACTGTCTTTACTTAAAATAAATTACAAAGCGGGCGCCAAACCAATTTATTCAACGATCATTGAACAATATAGGAATGCATGTACAGAAATTCGGCTCACAGTTTGAAATATTTTCATGTTTTGTTTTGGGCAAGCGCTCAGTGAATCACCCTCATGCTAGCAAGTCAGCCGAAAAGCATGCTAGTGAGTGAGCCGAAGAGAGTGAGTGAGCAAGGAAAACTTGGATGAATCAACAGTGATATAGACCATGCATACTTTGGCACCGCATTTTGAAATCTTTAGTGCATGGAAGTGTAAGCTTTGTGGTGAATTCCTTTACTGTAGCGTATATAGCTCATGTTGGTCAATGAGTACGATCGAAGTTATGCCTAGCTATCTTATATGTAGTGCAATTACAGCAACCCTTGTCCTTTTCGGACGGTGGTAAAGCCCTGATAGTTGGGTTTATCGTTTTAATTGAGGGAATAAGAAAAATTATTGGAAACAGTGAAACATGCCTAATCAAGGGGGCGTTACACTTGTCAAGGATGTGCCTTTTTAATTTAATGAAGAATTCTTGAGTGCCTTTCATCGGTTAGACGAGGTATTGATCATCGCACTAGTAATACAAGCCACACTGCTGGCGAAGAGCTCCCCCTTGATGACCCTTTCCCTGATGAGCAGTTATTCGTTATATCCTAACCTGCTACCTAGTGGTATCGTGATTTGGTGAACTTCAAGGTGTGCCGAGTGTTGCCTGTAGGATTGACCCACTAACAAAGAAAGAGGTTCTTTACCGATGTCAAATACTATGTGTGGGAAGAACCTTTCCTTTACAAACTATGTGGAGATGGGATTTGTAGGAGGTTCTTACCTGAATAAGAGGTTCATAGCATCTTGCACCGTTGCCATGCTTCAACCTATGGCAGCCACTTTAGACTAGATAAAACAATTGTGAAGGTACTCCAAGAAGCCTTCTATTGGCCCACCCTCTTTAAAGACACAAGAAAATTTATCAGGACTTGTGATGAATGTGACCGAATAGGGGACCTTTCAAAAAAGCATGAAATTCATCAAAGCAGCACACTAGAGGTAGAGTTATTTGATATATGGGGGATTGACTTTATGGATCCTCCTCCTCCATCCCATAATAGCATTTACATCCTTATTGCGGTTGACTATGCTTCTAAGTGGGTGGAAGCCATTGCCTCCCAAACGAATGATTCCAAGATTGTCCTTAAGTTTCTTATTAGATTTAATCGCACGAGGACACAAGAAGTGGGGTGAATTGTGTCAACCAACTTTTTCGATTGTTTCAGAACACTCGTGAAAACTTTTTGAACTGCCTGTTTGGAATGAAGTAGAAATAAAGCTAATTGCGGAAATACTAAAGGAGACACAATATTTTTACGTGGAAAGCCACTTCTGGCCCAACTGAGGTGTAAAAACCATGACCTACCGCTGTAGGATTTCACGACACTTTCACTAGACGGGCCGAACACGTTCCAACTGTAACATAGGTGACTCAGTCATGCACGTAACCTGGCCTACCCCAAGGCCTTTGTTACAAACACCCCTTAACGTTGTCTACTCCGAGACCCTCGTTCCAACCTGGTGCAATGTCTCCCCAGAACTGGATAGTCTCTTAAGTCACTAACGGGAAAGGGAAAAGAAAGAACACCCTACTTGAATGCTTCTAAGAAAGTTGAATTTAAGGTCAAATATAATCCCCATTATGCCAATGTTGAAGACTTGATTTAGCACTCGCTTTGAAGGTCTTCTCGCAGAAAATTCACACTCACAAAGTCACCTTTTAACCCTTGGAAAACCCTTGAGAAATGCTAGAGAAGGAGGCGACTTAAATGGTGGGCCTGTACCGTAGGGTTAGGAAGATTTCTTTCCTTGAATAACTCCAACACTCAACCTCCTAAAATCCTTCCACTTGATATTCTTTTGGTAAGTACGTCAATGAATCAATTTAATTAGTGATTTACCACATAAGTAGTGGCCCTACTTGGTATCAGTTACAGCGCATAGCCCTTAAGTTACCCGCGCGACCTCGGGCCAGGTCCTGACCCGCTTAGGAGGTGTACACCTATGTATAGATCGTAACACTTACAAGGGGTTCAGTGTTCGGTAATAACTAGCCATGCAATTTTCCACTCATCGTATTCACTGTCTTTACTTAAAATAAATTGCAAAGCGGGCGCCGAACCAATTTATTCAATGATCATTGAACAATATAGGAATGCATCTACAGAAATTCGGTTCACAGTTTGAAATATTTTCATGTTTTGTTTTAGGCAAGCGCTCGGTGAATCACCCTCATGCTAGCAAGTCAGCCAAAAAGCATGCTAGTGAGTGAGCCGAAGAGAGTGAGTGAGCAAGGAAAACTTAGATGAATCAACAGTGATATAGACCATGCATACTTTGGGACCGCATTTTGAAATCTTTAGTGTATGGAAGTGTAAGCTTTGTGGTGAATTCCTTGACTGTAGCGTATATAGCTCATGTTGGTCAACGAGTACGATCGAGGTTACGCCTAGCTATCTTATATGTAGTGCACTTACAGCAACCCTTGTCCTTTTCGGACGGTGGTAAAGCCCTGATAGTTGGGTTTATCAGTTGTAGTTGAGGGAATAAGAAAAATTATTGGAAACAGTGAAACATGCCTAATCAAGGGGCGTTACACTTGTCAAGGATGTGGCTTTTGAATTTAATGAAGAATTCTTGAGGGCCTTTCATCGGTTAGACGAGGCATTGATCACCGCACTAGTAATACAAGCCACACTGCTGGTGAAGAGCTCCCCCTTGATGACTCTTTCCCTGATGAGCAGGTATTCGTTATATCCTAACCAGCTACCTAGTGGTATCGTGATTTGGTGAACTTCAAGGTGTGTCGAGTGTTGCCTGTAGGATTGACCCACTAACAAAGAAAGAGGTTCTTTACCGATGTCAAATACTATGTGTGGGAAGAACCTTTCCTTTACAAACTATGTGGAGATGGGATTTGTAGGAGGTTCTTACCTGAATAAGAGGTTCGTAGCATCTTGCACCGTTGCCATGCTTCAACCTATGGCGGCCACTTTAGACTAGATAAAACAATTGTGAAAGTACTCCAAGAAGCCTTCTATTGGCCCACGCTCTTTAAAGACACAAGAAAATTTATCAGGACTTGTGATGAATGTGACCGAATAGGGGACGTTTCAAAAAAGCATGAAATTCATCAAAGCAGCGCACTCGAGGTAGAGTTATTTGATATATGGGGGATTGACTTTATGGGTCCTTTTGCTCCATCCCATAATAACTTTTACATCCTCGTTCCGGTTAACTAAGCTTCTAAGTGGGT
>JACYFF010029378.1:6778-19244 GCA_017589665.1 Selenicereus undatus
ACCATTTTCAACATTTCCCATTCACCAAAAGTTGCTAAAAACGAACCCCAACTCAAAAGAGCCCAAACCGTGCCATCTCTTCACTTCACGGTTTTTGTGGGCAGCAAGTAGGCACGGCCTACCCGTGCCCCTAGGCACGACCGTGCCCCCCTTTGCCGTAGCCAAAAGTCTTTCTTTTCTTCTCCCTTTGATGTGTAGTGGCTTGGGTAGTGTTTTCCCTTGACACTTACACCAAGGTATTTGTTTTGAGCTTGAGTTTCTTGGTCTCTTCGTGCGTCTTCTTGAATTTTTCTAGTTAGAAACTCGTTTTGTTTCATTAAGGCATCAAACTTCTCTTCCAAGGTCGTAGTGGTAGAACTCATTTTGAAGTAAGTGGCTAAGGAATGATTTTGTGAGAAAAGGGGGAACGGCTTTTTGTGGAAGGGTGTGGGATGTACCAGGCCTATGAGAAACTTGCTCTGATACCAAATATGATGTATCTGCTGATGACTAAGCTAGGGTTCAATGGAATACAACTAACTCAGCAACCAAAGGAAGATAACATCAAGGGGAAACAAGTGAAAATGGACACATGAAATGATTGTTGTGAGGCATCAAGTATGTGAAGGGAGAATGGAACTTAGAATCAAGTGATTCTAAGTGATAAAACAAAGGTTCTTTGGCGTGAGGGGATGTATAACACAAGGGATGAATGGAACCAAGCCAACCAAGTCAAGAACTAAACTCAAATAAGCAATATTGCACGGCTTTAAGGGTGGCACGGTCGTGCCCTTAGGCATGGGTAGGCCGTGCCACTTTGCTGCCCTTCATGCCTACGATTTCTCAATTGCACGGTTTAAGGTGTTTTTGTGTTTTAGGTTGGAAGCTAAGCCAAAGGGGGTAGCCTTAGGTTGGATTAAGCATGGACATGTTTGTGGGAATGATTATGGATGTGTGAAATGGAAAGATGAATCAAAGTAAGAAGTACTAACTTTAAATTAAAGCTAGCAAATCCACTTTAATCCTCTTTGAAACACCTTGACTATAGCATCGGATTGGATAGAACTAACCTTAGGCAAGGATACAGAAACGCCACAAAGCTAAGTTTAGGGCCCTTAAACAAAGTATTAAGATACAGAAACACCACTTAACATTTGCTTAAGACTCAGTTGAACACCACTTAGTTTGGCCTAAACTAAGATAAGCAAGCAAGAGTTTGAACAAAGAAAGCACAAAGATCTCAAACTGATTTTTTTCATTCAAATAAGGGTTGGTACTTTGCTATGGCTGTGTGGCACCTTAAATAGGCAGCCATGACCTTTCTAGCTAGCAAAACAAACACCTTACTACCTTTCTTCATGCTTAGGAAAGGTATTAACACTAATTACAATCGGTTAGAACATAAACTAGATTACAAGCTTTCTAAACTAGTCTAATACATCAAGATACAAAGTAAAACTATGTCTAACTTATTAATACGTCAATTAAAACCTAAACTAAGCGTAAACATGCTGAGATTGCTGCTTATTTTTCATTGGACAGCCGAAAAGGCATTACGGCTGGCCAATAGGGAGCAAGCACCACATTGCCACCAATCTAGCTCTCATTGGTTGTTCTTCTCTAGGTAGTAACCAACCCAAGCCAGCTTGGGACGTGTGCTAAGCATAGAGGGACGTGCCAAGCAGCTTGCAAGTGGAGAAAAACAGCTGGGAGCTTAATTTACTACAGTTTGTACTAAACCGGGTTTAACAACAGTGAGTATGATTGTGATTTTAATCATGGGGGGGTAAATTTAAGATGTCTACAATCCCCCCTAACCAATAAATCAAGGTTAGGGTGAGTTTAAATGGGCTAAATAAACTCAAACTTAAAACCGTGCAGATTAGAGCCTAATCTGACCAGTTTTGCAAAACTCCTTGTTTCTTCATCCTATTGTGTAGATAATTTTAATTTGATGCTTGGACCTGAAATTAAACATCTTGAGGACTCCAAAAATTTATAAATTCATCACTTAAGCATTAGTATAGCTTAAGTTATGAATTAATCAAAACCGGGTTGTTTCTGGTTTGCTGGACAGTTTTGACACATTTTGGTAAATGGCTGATTTGAACGACCAAATGAAATCTAAATTGGATGCAACTTGCCTTGTTGGAAAGATGACATCTTAAGCTTGAAATCCATGCAAAAATGGCAGGCCTAAACCATTTTTATATTGGTCGAATTCTACTTGCAAAAGAGGGTCAGTGCTGGATTCTTCCGTTTTGTCCTGCAATGAAACAACTAAAACAAAACTTAGATGATTTAATCACCCTTTAGCCAGCATATTAATATTGTCTAATTGATTTGATTCTTTCTAATCGAAGGGCATGGAGAGATCTCCATCAGAGTCCCTTACATCCTACACTCAAATCAGCAAGAGATATGAAGAGAAAAGAGCCTCCAAGACCAAAGGCAAGCTATTTGCATGGTTTATTCTTTTTCAGCCATCCCATGAAGAAAGAAGAGGAGGTAATTGCCTAAATTGATTTGAGGACAAATCATTTTTAACGAGGGAATTATGATGGATGTCCCTCCATCCCCTACGTTTTAAAATGAATCAAATCAATTAGGTAAGTTTATTATGCTGGTTAAGCTTTGAAACTGCAGGGCAATGGGTTCGTTCCAGCACTAACCCGTTTCTGTGTGCAAAATTCATCAAACATATTCAAGGTTTATGTCTGATATTTTTTGAGGGATTTGAAGCTCAAGATGTCAGCTTTCCAACAAATCAAGTTGTATCCAATTTGGACTTCATTTGGTCATTCAAATCAGCAATTAAACCCAATGTGTCAAAACTACCCCACAGGACCAAAATAAGCATGGTTTTGGTTATATCATAACTTAAGCTATATGATGGCTTAAGTCTTGCAATTTTACATTTTTGGAATCCTCATGATGTCTATTTTCTAGTCCAAGCATTAGTTTTCAATCATACCCACTAGAGGATGAGAGATCAAGGACTTTTCCAAAACCAGTCAGATTAGGTCCTAATATGCGCGGTAAAATATTGAAGCCTAATTACCATACTTAAAACATATCATAACCTTGACTTCTTTCGGGGGGGATTATACACATCCCAAAGTTACCCCCCATGGCATGAAAACACAATCATACTCACTTTTGATAAGCTTAATCATTATCCTAAAACCGGACAGAATCTACCCCTAAACTCGATTTAGTGCAATCTAAAGTATTCTAAGTCTTCAGCCGAAATCCTCACTTGCAAGGCAGCTTGGCACGTCCCTCAAGGCTTGGCACATGTCCCTAGGATCTCTCTAGATAGGGTGGTGCCTTGAAGTGCTCAACCAATGAAGAAATAACGCAGCAAAGTTGGTCCCTTGCGTGTGATTGGCTAGCTGCAAAGTAAGTCTTACATTGCGGCCCTCTAATGAAAATTCAGCACAATCTCAGCATGTATTAAGCTTAGTTTAAGAGTAGATGATTGTATAATAAGTATTAGTAATGTTTTACTTCATGTTTTAAAAGTATTAGATTAGTTTAAGCAAGCATGTAATTTAGTTTAGCACAAATCAATTTGTATTAGCCTTAATACCTTTCCTAGCTAGTAAGAAAGGTTAGTGGTGCTAGCTTGCTAGCTTAGTTCTCTTTAAATATGCTTGTACATGCCCCTTAAAGGATATAACTCATATTTGAATCAAAAACCCCTTTGAGAGCTTTGTCCTTTCGGTGGTTAGGCACAATTCCAACTCTTGCTTGCTTATCCTTAATTAGGCCAATTAAGGTGGTGTTCAAGTTAGTCTTAAACGTGATTAGGTGGTGTTATCTATATCTTAATCATTGTTGAAGGGCCCTAAACTTGAGTTTGGTGGTGTTTTTGTATCCAAACACCAAGTTTAGCTATATCCAATTAAGTGTTTATACTCAAGGTTTCAAAGAGAGTTAAAGTGAGTTTGCTAGCTTAATTTTGAGTTAGTAATTCTTAACTTTGATTCATCTTTCCATTCCACACATCCATAACCCTTCTTACATCCATTCCCATGCTTAACCAAGGCTAAAACTGGTGTATGCTGACTTGCAAGCTAGAATGGATCAATAATTAGCAACTCAACATGGAAGATATGAGCCGGCATAAAGGAACTGAATCTACCAACTAGAACTACAAAGATTCACCACCAATCCCCTTAAAGCAATAGCACCAGAAGGAAAGGATAAAGAACCACTGTCAACACCACCTAAACAGGCTAAACTTAGAGAGATTTGAGAGGGTTTTGCTTCAAAACCAGCAAAGGAGTTTTCATTTAATCATAATCTGAGTATTACAACAAGGAACAAGCCTTATATACTTGGCCATAATCACTAGATCAATGGTTACAAATAATTGTAGCTAAAATAGGAAATAAAAGACTGAAAGCCTTATATACCTGTGCTCATCTCCATTATTGAGGTGTCAAACCTTAAGAGCCCCAAATTGTGCTAATGATGGCTTTGAGGTGTGATTTGCAACTGATTACATCGTGCTTAGCCTAGCCTACCAGCAGGTAGACACACACTAAAATCCAGTGGACAAAGGCAATTTCAGGCCTTCAACTGCTAGTTAAAAGTTGAGGCTGAGGGAGCTGATTCTGCAACTTTAGGACCTTGTTGGATAAATATTTAGACACATTCCAAAGCTCTTAGATTGACCAGAATGGATTGCTAAGTCAAGGACTAATTTCTTCCTAGAACTGCTGCTACTGTTGACCTGCTGCTACTGATCTGCTGCTGCTGAGCTGCTGCCAACAGGGGAATTCCATGGCAAAATTCAAGTAACCTTCATCATTTGGGAGCTGAATGTAAGCTAACAAATGAGTTAGGGAACTGATGCAAAAAGGAAGAAATCCTATAGGCATGATTGAGTTATTGGAAACAAGCACAAACAACCCTGAATATGCTGATTGCGGGGGGGTGTTTATTATCTGAACTAAAAATCCTAAGGCTACTATGAGAGCCTCAAAAGACTTGGTGTGGCTAGTAGTGATGCTACGGTGTCCGGCAAAGCAAAGACCTTCCCAAGGTTGCTTCTAAACTGATGGAGATCTCTCCATGCTCTTTGATTAGAAAGAATCAAATCAATTAGACCATGTTAATATGCTGGCTAAAGGGTGATTAAATCATCCAAGTTCTGTTTTAGTTGTTTCATTGCAGGACAAAAGGAAAGAATCCAGCACTGACCCTATTTTCCAAGCAAAATTCGACCAAAATCAAAATGGTTTAGCCTGATATTTTTGCATGGATTTCAAGCTTAAGTTGGCAGCTTTACAGCAAGACAAGTTGCATCCAATTTGGAGTTCATTTGGTCGTTCAAATCAGCCATTTACGAAGATGTGTGAAAACTGTCCAGCAAACCAGAAACAACCCGATTTTGATTAATTCATAACTTAAGCTATACTAATGCTTAAGTTACGAATTTATACATTTTTGGAATCCTCAAGATGTTTAATTTCCGTTCCAAGCATCTACTTCCAATTATGCACACAAGAGGATGAAGAAACAAGGAGTTTTCCAAAACTAGTCAGATTAGGCTCTAATTTGCACGGTTTTCAGTTTGAGTTTATTTAACCCATTTAAACTCACCCTAACCTTGATTTCTTGTTGGGGGGGATTATAGACATCTTAAAGTTACCCCCCCATGATTAAAATCACCATCATACTCACTTTTGCTATGCCTAAACAATGCACCAAAACTGGCTAGAAACTGTTGCTAAACCCGGTTTAGTACAAACTGAAGTAATTAAGCTCCCAGCCGTTTTTCTCCACTTGCAAGCTGCTTGGTACGTCCCTCTATGCTTGGCACACGTCCCAAGGTGCCTTGGGCTGGTCACTACCTAGAGAAGAACAACCAATGAGAGCTAGATTGGTGGCAATGCGGTGCTTGCTCCCTATTGGCCAGCCGTAATGCCTTTTTGGCAGTCCAATGAGAAATAAGCAAGCAATCCCAGCATGTATTAAGGCTAAACATGGTGTATAATGATGTATTAATAGTTTAGGCATAAATTAGATTTGTATTTTGATGTATTAGATTAGGTTAAGAATGTTGTAAACTAGATTAGTACTATTCAGCTTGTATTAGTGCTCTAAACCTTTCCTAAGCAGTAAGGAAGGTTAGAAGTGTACTTTTGCTTGTTTACTAGCTTCCCTTGGCTGCCTATTAAAGCACCCCCATGGCCTAGCTTGTAAGACACAACTCCTTTTTAATGATAAAAATGAGATTGAGAGCATTTGTGCTTTCTTCGTTCAAACTCTTACTTGCTTATCCTTAATTAGGCCAATTAAGGTGGTGATCAAGTGAGTCTTAACCAAGATTAAGTGGTGATATCTGTATCTTAATCAAGGTTAAGGGCCCTAAGCTTGAATATTGGTGGTGTTTTTGTATCCAATCCTATGGCTTAGTCCTATCCAGTTCAGTGTTTATACTCAAGGTCTTCAAGTGAGTTAAAGTGGGTTTGCTAGCTTTAATTTTAAGTTAGTAAATTCTTACTTTGATTCATTTGTCCATTCCAGACATCCACAACCCTTCACAAATCCATTTCCATGCTTAAAACACCATCAAAAGACCTAGCATGAATCCAAACTTCCAAACACCCCAAACCGTGCTCAATTTCACTTCACGGTTTTTTACAAACCGAAAAGTGGCACGGTCAGCCCGTGCCCTTAGGCACGACCGTGCCACATTGAATTCGTGAGGTTAGGCCTTTTGTGCCTTGTGTTCTTGGTGGTTACTAGTTTGGTTGCATTCCCCGTTGTGTTATACACTTGAATACATCACGTTCGCTTTGTTTTATCACTTAGAATCACTTGATTCTAAGCTTCCATTCTCGCTTCACATACTTGATGCCTCACAACCATCATTTTATGTGACCACTTTCCTTTGTTTCCCCTTGATGTTATCTTCCTTTGATTGCTGAGTTAGTTGTATTCTATTGAACCCTAGCTTGGTCATCGGTAGATACATCATAAACTAAACTGCATTGCTTCACAGAACAGGCCTTGTTGGTGACTGAACTGCAAGCCCTTGACTGTTTCAGGTTGAGGGTTCTGAATTGGCTCTTGAACTGCATCATCCTCCCCTTCTTTGAGAGGATTTGCCCTCAAATCCCCAAAATCTATCTCATCTTCTATGTAAGGACTCAGATCACCCACATTGATGGAGGCTGAGATAGCCATGTCCCCTCGGAGTTCCAGCTTGTAGGCATTGGTTCCTACCCTTGCCATAACCTTGAAAGGTCCATCTCCTCTAGCCATCAACTTGCTTTTTCTTCTGCTGGGGAACCTCTCTTTTATGAGGTGCAGCTAGATAAGGTCTCCAGGTTGGAACTCCATACCCTTTATGTGCTAGTTAGGCTTGGCCTTGTAGGCTTCATTGACCTTCTCAATATGTGCCCTGATCTGTTCATGGAGTTTCTTCAGTTCTTTGGCCCTCTTTTCAGCCTCAAAACTGACCTAACAAGCAATAGGTAGAGGGATAAGATCAATGGGGGTCGGTGGGTTAATTCCATACAGTGCCTCAAAAGGTGAATAGCCTGTAGCCCTCACAGGTGTTCTGTTGCAGGCAAACTCAGCATGAGGCAGCTTGACATCCAATTCCTTCAAGTTCTTCTGGACTATGGTTCTTAGGAGGGTGGACAGGGTTTTGTTGGTGACCTCAGTTTGGCCATCTGTTTGAGGATGGCAAGTTGTGCTGTACAGCAGCTTGGTTCCCAACAGATGCTATAAGCTTCTCCAGAAATGAGATTAAAACTTGGTGTCCCTATCACTTACAATGGTTTTGGGGACTCCATGCAGCCTGATGATCTCCTTGAGGTATAAATCAGCAACATGGGAAGCATCATCAGCCTTATGACAGCCAACAAAATGTGCCATCTTGTTGAACCTGTCTACCACTACCATGACTGAATCCTTTCCCGTCTGTGTCCTTGGCAAGGCAACAACAAAGTCCATAATCACATCCTCCCAGGGTCTTAATGTAACAGGAATGGGTGTGTAAAGACCCTGATGGAACTAACTCTTTCCCTTCTGGCAAATGGAACACCTGGACACTACCCTGTGCACATCTTCTTCTATTTTTGGCCAATGAAAGTGCTCTCTTAGAATGTCCAAGGTCTTGTTCATCCCAAAGTGCCCAGCAAGTGATCCCCCATGGGCCTCTTTTACTAGTAGCTCCCTTAATGGACATGCAGGGATGCATAGTTTGTTTCCCTTGAACAGAAACCCATCCTGCATCACATAAGGTCCCTGAGTTGGAGTGTTGTTGACCAACTCTTGGAAAGCTGAGTCTTCTAGGTAGTAGGCCTGAATGGACTGCAACCCCAACAACTTTGCACCCAGGACTGAAATCAAGACATGTCTCCTTGATAGTACATCTGCCACTACATTTTCAGTTCCTTTCTTGTGCTTGGTGGAAAAACTGAAAACTTGTAGGAACTCTACCGATTTTGCATGCCTGACATTGAGCTTAGGTTAACCATTAAGATACCTCAATGTTTGATCATCTGAATGCAAGATAAAAGCCTTAGGCTTCAGGTAGTGACTCCAGTGACTCAATGCTCTAACTATGGCATAGAACTCTTTGTCATAGGTTGAGTAGTTGAGTTTTGGACCACTGAGCTTCTCACTGAAGTAGGCCAGAGGCTTCTTACGCTGTGTAAGAACAGCTCCAATGCCCACCGCACTGGCATCACACTCTACTTTAAATAGTTCTTCAAATTTGGGCAAGGCTAGCATTGGTGCTTCACATAGCCTCCTCTTGATGATCTCAAAGGCCTTATGTGCTGGTGGTGGCTAGAAAAAATTGCCCTTCTCCATGCACTCAGTAAGGGGAGCCATGACTGTACTGAAGTCTTTGATAAACCTCCTGTTGAAGGAGGCCAATCCATGGAAGCTTTTGACTGCAGTAATTGAGTTAGGCACTGGCCAGGACTGAATGGCCTCAATCTTGGCTTCATCCACCTGAATCCCATCACAGGATACTACATAACCAAGGAAAATAACCATTGGCACCAAAAACTCAGATTTTTCTAATTTTCCATACAACTGTTGGCTTCTAAGGGTAGTGAAGACCTGTTGCAGGTGCTGAATGTGATCAGTTTCAGTTTTGCTGTAGACAAGCATGTCATCAAAGTACAAAACCACAAACAGACCTATGTAGGGCCTAAGCACTTCATTCATCAATCTCATGAAAGTGCTAGGTGCATTAGACAATCCAAATGGCATTACAAGCCATTCATACAGCCCTTGCTTTGTTTTAAAAGCAGTTTTCCATTCATCTCCCTCCCTCATTCTACTTTGGTGATAGCCACTCCTTAGGTCTATCTTAGAGAAGATTTTGGAACCATGCAGCTCATCCAACATATCATCAAGCCTAGGAATAGGGTACCTGTACTTGATTGTGATGTTGTTGATGGCTCTGCTGTCTATGCACATCCTCCAAGTGCCATCCTTCTTTGGCACTAGCAATGTTGGGACTTAACATGGGCTCATGCTTTCCCTCGCATAACCCCTATCAATCAGTTCCTGAACTTGCCTCTGCAGTTCCTTGGTTTCAGTAGGATTGCATCTATAGGCAGGCTTGTTAGGTAATGGGGCTCCAAGAAGTAGGTCAATTTGATGTTCCATACCCCTTATAGGAGGGAGACCAGGTGGTAGGTCTAGGGGAAAAACATCTTGAAACTGTTGTATCAAAGGGCGAACAGAAGCATGCAAGGCTGTTGCAGCTGAATTAGGAGCAGACTCCAACATCAGCACAACAAAAACAGCCTTGCCTTTAGTGATAGCCCTTTGCACTCTTCCTCCATCCACAAGTAAGGCACTTTCTTTGTGTGTAACCCTCCTAGTTTCAGGCTTTTGTGTTTGGTTGGGGTGTAAAGGGGTCAGTGTCATCTTTCTGCCTCTCAGTTTGAAGGAATAAGTGTTGGCTTGGCCATAGTGAATGACATCTCTGTGATACTGCCAGGGTCTACCTAAGAGCAAATGACAGTCATCCATTGGCAAGACATCACACAAAACCTCATGCTGATATTCTCCTGTTGAAAAAGGAACCAAGGTTTGCTTAGAAACAGTTACCTCATTTCCCTTTTTGAGCCATTGCAGGGTATAGGGTCTAGGGTGGCTGATGGTAGCCAGGTTCAGCTTGCTGACCATCTCAGTGGAAGCCACATTGGTGCAGCTACCTGCATCCACAATCAGGTTGCAGGTCTTGTTGGCTACCTTGCACCTAGAGTGGAATATCTGCTCTCTTTGGCTAGTATCAGGTGTGGTATCAGTAGCATGAAGGACCCTTCTGATCATAAGCATTTCACCTTCTTCCAGTGGCAAGTAAGAGGTTTCTCCTTCTTCAACAGAATCTTTCTCTTCATCCTCTTCTAGCTGCATATGATCAAGCTCTTTTATCTCGCTGATTGTGAGTACGCTTATGTTGGGGCAATCTGCCTGACAATGGCCATAGCCATGGCACTTGAAACATTTCTTCTGGCTTTTAAGAAGCTCTCTAGCAACTTCCTTTCCCTTTCCCTTGTCATCTTTAGGGGTAGGGTCTGGCTTATAGGAATTGAATGGTCTTATTGGTACAGTAGGTTTAGGAGGGGCAGTAGAGTAGATTCTTCTTGATTTCAGCTGTTTCTCTACTTTAACAGCTAGGTTGCAGGCATCTTCAAAGGTCCAAAAAGGCTGCAGCTCAACCCTCTCCAGAATAGCAGTGTTCAAGCCTTTGAGAAACTTGGCAATGGTTTGTTCAGGTTCTTCTGATGGAAGTGTTCAAGGGAAAGCAAAGGAGAATGAAGAACACAAGCTATAACTTAAGGTAGCTTCACGGTTTCAAGAGGAACCTGAAACTAGCTTAAGGAATTCAAGTGTTTTCAAGTGTTTTTGCATAGTACTAAACTAGTTGATTAGATAAGATTCACCACTAATCACTAGCTTAGGGCCCTTAATCTTGGATTAGAATAAGATACACTACCTAACCAAGGATTAAGACTCTCTTTGATCACCACTTAGCTCGGCCAAGAACTAAGATAAGCAAAGGAAAGTGTTTAGGGAACTCAAGACACAAAGTCTTTTCCTTTCATTCAAAATCAAAAGTGTGTGTTACAAAATGAACAACAAAGGCTTTTATATGGCCTTTTAAAACACACAAAATGAGCTTTGCTTCCAAGCTAGGAAAGTCATTAAACACCTAATACTACTTAGTACACGGTTAGGAGCTAAACCAATACAAACTGAAACTTTAAGGCATTAAATACAATTTAACACTAGTAAAAACCTTTCCTAAGCATTAAGGAACCTTGGTGACTCAATTTCCTCTCTAGAGAGGTAATTTCCTCACAGTGACACCTTAAAAGGGCTGAAGAATACATGCTTGCCATGTGGTGCTAGAGTGGCCGGTTCCATGCTTGCAAAATGCAAGCTTTTCCTTGCTCCCACGTGTCTTGCTCTTGTGTGGATGGGTGGTAGCTGACCAAGTAGCTCAAACCAAGCAGGTGGATAAGCATTTACTTTTAGCAAACCCACTCAAGTCTTCAGCTGCTTTTCTCCACTTGCAAGTTGCTTGGCATGTCCCTCTATGCTTGGCACACGTCCCTAGGCTCACTAGATAGAGTGGTGCATTGAAAAGGGCAACCAATGGGAGAGGAAGTGAAGCGGATGCCATGTCCATACAAGTCCAAGAGAGCTCTCAAGTCCTCCTTAATGCTCACGAGCTCCATCAACGGGAACTTGGCCCGTGTGCGGTTTTGGAACTCCAATTCCAACCACATCCCGAATCATTGGGATGCGTGCCGCGCCTATTTTGGGAAGGTCAAGAGGCCTTCTAAAGGGTTTGGTCCATCAAAAATGAAGTTAAACCCTCGGAAATAATAAAAGAAGCCAAAACAGCAAGTTGTATTTTCACGGCAAAGTTACCCGGTTTTTACCCGGTTTTGTGAGCTTAATTAACCAAGCTTAGAATGGGTTTAACTTGCTGAAAATCCACTTTCTAGGAACCTTCATATGTCATCTAAAAGGGCATAAGGAGAGTTCTAGGTGAAGGCATTAGGGCATAGGTCAAGAGGAGGCTTTTTCCACAAGCAGCAGAATCTGCCCCAGCCTGATATGTCTGCACGTTTTGCATGATATCTCCCAAATGAGTGATCCAAATTGCCTGCAAGAGGAGGATCTGGCAAGCTTACTTCAAGACCTTTCCAACAAGTACTTTTGCAGCTCATTTGGCCAACAAACCTAGGAGATATAGCCTTTTAAAGTTGAACCATGTAAACTGAAAAGTGCTGACATAAAGTAAAAAGCACTTTCAGCTTTTGTTTCTTGCTTTTTGGTTCCCTTCATTGCTTTATGGTCGACCAAGGCCTTGTTTTTGCTGATTTGAAGCCTTGTGAAGCTCTCCTATATAAGGAGGAGCCTTAGGATGTGGAAGAGGTTGTTGAATATTGATGTAAGAAGCTTATGCTTTCATTTTCTCTCA
>JACYFF010029378.1:20464-34426 GCA_017589665.1 Selenicereus undatus
GATTCACTTTTGCTAATCTTTGCCAAGTGAACCTTGAATACATCAAGGAATAATTCATCCAAGTTTTGTATAACCTTCAAAATTGTAGCGCAAGGGTTCGAATCCAGCACTGACCCATTTTTGAGAGCAAAATTCAACATGCATCCTCAAGGTTTAAATCTGATATTTTTACATGGATTCGAATTTCAAGATCTCATCTTTCCAACAAATCAAGTGGAATCCAGTTTAGACTTCATTTGGTCGTTCAAATCATCAGTTAAACTCAGGGTGTCAAAACTGCCCAGCAAGATGTGAAGAATCACGGTTTTGTTTAAGTCATAACTTAAGCTATATGATGGATTAAGTCTTCAAATTATACATTTTTAGAATCCTCATGATGTCTACTTTCAGGTCCAAGCATTAGTTTTCAATCATACCCATAAGAGGATGACAAATCAAGGGTTTTTCCCAAACCGGTCAGATTAGGCCATAATCTGCGCGGTAAAATGTTTAAGCCTAATTACCATACTTAAACATGTCCTACCCTTGATTTCTTGATGGGGGGGGGTGGTAATACACATCCCAAAGTTACCCCCCATGGCCTGAAATCACAATCATACTCACTTTTGGTAAGCATAGTCAATGTCCTAAAACCAGCCAGAATTTGCCTTTAAACCCGATTTAGTGCAATCTGGAGTATCTCATGTCTTTATCTGTTTTTCTCCACTTGCAAGCTGCTTGGAATATCCCTCTATGCTTGGCACACATCCCTAGGCTCACTAGATAGGGTGGTGCATTGAAAAGGGCAGCCAATGGGAGAAGAAGGCAGCAAAATTGGTCTCTTATTTTTGATTGGCTAGCCACAAAGGAAGTTTCCACTTTTCGGCTGTCCAATAGGAAATAAGCAAGCAATCTCAGCATGTATTAAGCCTAGATTAAGAGTAGATGATTGTGTAATAAGTATTAGCTATGCTTTACTTCATGTTTTTAATGTACTAGATTAGTTTAAGATAGCTAGTAATGTAGATTAACAAAATCAGCATGTAATCAGCTCTTAATCGTTTTCCTACCTAATATGGAAAGGATGAAGTGTTTATTTACTTGTCTGCTAGCTAGAATACCGTTGGTTGCTGCCTATTTAAAAGCACCACACGGCCATGACAAATAGAACCCCATATTGAATAATAAAATTCAGTTGAGAGTAGTTGTGCTTTCTTCCTTTTAAACTCTTACTTGCTTATCTTAGTTTAGGCCAAACTAAGTGGTGATCAAGTGAGTCTTAACCAGGATTATGTGGTGTTTCTATATCTTAATCGAAGTTAAGGGCCCTAAACTCAAGATTGGTGGTGTTTCTGTATCCAATCCTAGAGTTTAGTTTCTATCCATTGATGATATACTCAAGGTGTTTCTAAAGAGTTAAAGCGGATTTGCTAGCTTTAATTTAAAGTTAGTAATTCTTCCTTTGATTCTTATTTCCATCCCCACACATCCACAACCCTTCTAATATCCATTCCCATACTCCCACAAAGCTAAAACAATCAGCAAAAGGTCGAGTACTTAGTCAAATGTGCAAACTCTTCAAACCGTGTAAAATAGCCTATCACGGTTTTGTCAAACCGAAAAGTGGCACGGCCACCCCGTGCTAGGGAGCACGACCGTGCCACCTTGGTTTCGTGAAGAAAAGCTTTGGGGATTCACTTCCTTGGTGGTTTAAGGCTTGGGTGCTTCCACCCCTTGTGTTATACATCTCATCATGTCAATGATGCTTTGTTTTCTCACTTAGAATCACTTGATTCTAGGTTCCGTTCTTCCCTCACATACTTGATGCCTGACAACCATCATCTCATGTGTCCATTTTCCATTGTTTTCCCTTGACTGTATCTTCCTTTGGATGAAAGCTTGAACTCTCAATTTAAGTCATAGCTAGAGGGCTCGACAGATGCATCATATTTGGTATCAGAGTAAGTTTCTCCTAGGCCTGATACTTCCCACACCCTTTCACAAAAAGCCATTCCCCCTTTCCTCACAAAATCATTCCTTACTTTGTTTAGCCACTTGCTTCAAACATGACTTCTCCTAGCATGTCATTAGAAGAAACACTTGATGCAATCTTGAAGAACGATCAAGAGATTACTTCTTCTAATCAAGAATTGAAGAGTTCAAAGCAAGAGTTGAAAGCTCAAAATGACTACCTACGAAAGGAACTAGGTATGTTTCTCAAGCAAAAGCAAAAGATGTGTGAAGAACCTATCCATTCAGAATTACAAAGACAAGAGCAAGTGTTTAGCCATACTCTTCATTCATCTAGTGAGGATGAACCATTGAGAGTGACTAGACAAGACTCACATGTTCAAGCTAGCTCCAATGATTTCAAGATTGATGTTCCTGAATTCGAAGGCAAGCTAGACCTTGAAGATTTCCTGGATTGGTTACACACAGTTGAAAGAATTTTTGAGTACAAGGACATCCCAGACAATAAGAAGGTAAAGCTGATTGCTTTAAGACTTCGAAAATATGCTTCTCTTTGGTGGGCTCACTTGTGTGCCAAAAGAGTAAGGGAAAGGAAGTCCAAAATCAAGACTTGGGAAAAGATGAAGTCAAAATTCAAGGCTAGATTTCTTCCCCCTACCAATGTTCAAGATTGCTACTCACAACTCCATCATTTGAACCCAGGTTGTTTGAGTGTAGAAGAGTACACTCGTGAGTTTGAAAGCTTGTGATTAAGTGTGACTTGCATGAACCAGAAGAACAAACCATTGTTAGGTACTCAGGAGGTCTCGACCCTAGGTATGCTAATATTGTTGATTTGCAAGCTTACTCTACTTTTGATGAAGTATGTGTGTTAGCTCATAAGGTGGAACAGCAAAGGAAGAGCAAACCGCTCCCAAGACATGAAAATCCAAAGCCACCACCACAAGAACAAACCATTAATAAGGGGAGTTCATCTTCACCTCCATTCCCTCACCCCACGGCCACCCCTACTTCCCTAGCTCCACAAAAAAACCAAACTCCACAAAAGAACCTATTCCCACAACCTACACAAAGAGCCCTTCCCAAAACTACTCCAAGGTGTTTTAAGTGTCAAGGATTTGGTCACTTAGCATCTGAATGCACCAATAGAAGGTATGTTACCTTAGCTGAATGGAAGGCCATAGCAGAGGTTCAAGTAGAAGAGGAAGTTGAAAATGAAGACCATGACAAGGAAGAAATTGAAGAGATCATGGTTGAGGTCGATGAAGGAGACATATTGTCCATCCCTACTCACCACCCACCAAAAGATAAAGAGGATAGAAGTATTATTTTTCTATCTCTTGGTGAACCATCAACCTATTTCCCCAATCCACCCACACCAAAAGCACTCTATTCAAATTTCTGTCAAGAGAGGTTAGAACCATCACTTACCAATCGTGAATTAAGGGTAAGTAAGCTCGTGGTTCTTGACATGTTCAAGGAGTCCCTCACATCCCCCATTCAAATCAGTAAGGGACATGACAAGAAAAGAGCCCCTAAGTTCAAGGAAGTGTTATTTGCATGGTTGATACTTTTTCGGCCATCCATGAAGAAAGAAGAGGAGGTAATCACCTAAATTGATTTGAGGACAAATCATTTTTAACAAGGGGAGGATGATGGATATCCCTCCACCCGCTTTGCCTTAAAATGAATCAAATCAATTAGGTAAGTTAATAATGCTGGTTAAAGGATGAATAATTCATCCAAGTTTTGTATAAGCTTCAAAATTGCAGGGCAAGGGTTCGAATCCAGCACTGACCCGTTTTTGGGAGAAAAATTCAACATGCATCCATAAGGTTTAAATCTGATGTTTTAAAGTGGATTTGAATTTCAAGATGTCAGCTTTCCAAAAAATCAAGTTGCATCCAATTTAGACTTCATTTGGTCGTTTAAATCATCAGTTAAACTCAGGGTGTCAAAACTGCCCAGCACGATATGAAGAAGCATAATTTTGTTTAAGTCATAACTTACGCTATATGTTGGCTTAAGTCTTAAAATTATACATTTTTGGAATCCTCATGATGTCTACTTTCAGGTCCAAGCATTAGTTTCAATCATACCCACCAGAGGATGACAAATCAAGGGTTTTTCCCAAACCAGTCAGATTAGGACATGATCTGTGCGGTAAAATGTTTAAGCCTAATTACCATACTTAAACATGTCCTAACCTTGATTTCTTTGTTTGGGGGGGGTTATACACATCCCAATGTGATGTACCTGCCGATGACCAAGCTAGGGTTCACTAGAATACAACTAACTTAGCAATCAAAGGAAGATAACATCAATGGGAAACCAAGGGAAAATGGATACATATCATGATGGTTGTGAAGCATCAAGCATGTGAGGGAGAAATGGTGCTTAGAATCAAGTGATTCTAAGTGATAAAACAAAGGTTCTTTGATGTATTCAAGTGTATAACACAAGGGGGGATGGAACCAAACTAGTAACCTTCAAGAATACAATGCATAAAAGACCAAACCACACGAAATATATGTGGCACGGTCGTGCCTAATGGCACGGTCTGACCGTGCCAAATTTCTGATGGCAAAAACCGTGAAGAGGAAATGGGCACGGTTTGGGGTGTTTGGAAGTTTGGCTTGATGCTAGGTCTTTTGAAGGTGTTTTATGCATGGAAATGGATTTGAAAAGGGTTATGGAAGTGTGGAATGAGAAGATGAATCAAAGATAAGAATTACTAACTTAAAATTAAAGCTAGCAAACTCACTTTAACTCACTTTTGGACCTTGAGTGTAAACACTGAAATTGGATAGAACTAAACTTAGACTAGGATACAGAAACACCACCAAGCTAAGTTTAGGGCCCTTAAACAAAGTGTTAAGATACAGAAACACCACTTAACATTTGCTTAAGACTCACTTGAACACCACCTTAATTGGCCTAATTAAGGATAAGCAAGCAAGAGTTTGAAAGAGGAAAGCACAAATGCTCTCAATCTGATTTTATCATTCAAAAGGGTTGTATGTTTTGCCTTGGCCATGTGCTCTCTTAAGTAAGCAGCAAAAGATGACGGCCAAGCTAAGAATACAAGCACACATACACCTCACCTTTTCCTTCCTAGGTAGGAAAGGATTAGTGAGCTAATTACAACCTGAATTTCACTAACCTAGATTACAACATTCTTAACCTAAACTAATACATTGAAATACAAAGTAAAACTATGTCTAACTTATTAATACATCAATTAACACTTAAACTAAGCTTAATACATGCTGAGATTTTGATGTACATTTCCAAGGGTGTCATTTTCATTCCTCATCCTCAACTTCATGGGAGGCAAGCTCCAAACAAATTGATGCATGGCAAGGCCCTTCTTCGGTCCCTCTATTTGAATTCCATGACAAAAGACACTTTATGGAGTTTTATTTAAACTTCAAAGTGCCTTATCCAAAGATGATGGGGGCCATCAAAGATCAAGCCTTGGGTGAGCAACCATCTAGCCTAAACATCTATTCAAGCTCCACGGAAGTCAAGAACATTCATATTTTGGTTAGAAACACCATGGAGCAATCAGACAGTAGGTGGGCAGATTCGACCAGAAATTTTCCCGGTTTGGTCACCCTTTTTGGACCAGCTACTGAAGGGGGAATTTCCTGCACGCACCACCCCCTTAAAGCTTGAGATCTTAGCTTTCCAAAAAGACCTTTTGCAAGTCATTTGGAGGTCATTTGCTAGGTCAAATCAGCCATTAAATCCAAGCTATACATGCTGCCCAGTTTGGTCAGAATGTACCCGGTTTTGCAAGCCTAATTACCTAAGCTTAAAGTGGATTTAAAATGCTGAAAAAATTACTTTTTGGAACCCTTAATATGTCAGCTTCAAGGGCATATAAAGAGTTCTAGGTTAGGTATTTAAGAAATAAGTCAATGGGAGACTTTTTCTAGAAGCAGCAGAATCTGCCACAGATTGGACATGCTGCACATTTTGCCTCATATCTCCCAAACGGCTAATCCAATTGACCTGCACGAGGAGTCCCTGGAAAGATTACTTCACGAGCTTTCTAACAAGACCTAATACAGCTAATTTGGCCAACAAACCTAGGAGATATAGCTGTTTAAAGTTTCTGCTTGTGCACTGAAAAGTTGCTGACATATTGTAAAAGTACTTTTCAGCTTTTGTCTTTTGCTTTTTGGTTCCCCATGCCTATTGAACGTGTATGAGCTGGTTGTGCCTTCCCTTGGAAGCTTGTTAAGGGTCTCCACACTATAAAAGGGAGCCTTGGGCTGTCCAAGAAAGATAGATGAATGTGTATTCAGTTTTGAGTTGTGAAAACTCTCTCAAACTCTCTCTAAAATTCCTAGTGTTATATCTTGGGTGTTGGCAACTCCAAGTGGGTCTCTAGGTCTTCTTAATTCAACTAAAAGGTGATTTTAGTTGAAGGAAGAAGATTGCCCAAGTGTGCAAACCAAGGTGGGTTTTACACCACCCTTGCTAGTGGACTTGATTTATCCTTGTTCTTGTGTTCTTTTTCAAGTTTTCTACCCAAATGCATTCTTGATTCACTTTTGCAAATCTTTGCCTAAGTGAAGCTTGAATACATCAAGTGGTAAGATTGCCCAAGTGTGCAAACCAAGGTGGGTTTTACACCACCCTTGCTAGTGGACTTGATTTATCTTGGTTCTTGATTGCATTTTTATCTCTCTTCCCATTGTATATGTTTTTGTGAGTTTTGCACTCCCAAAAAAATATACATCAGATTTGCTGCTTCAACCTCATTGGACAGCCGCAAAGGCATTACGGCTGGCCAATAGGAGTTAAGCAACTCAATGCCACCAAGCTAGCTCCCATTGGACCTCCTCTTGGCCATGCAACCAATCAATGAAGGCTTAGAAGTGTGTGCCAAGCATAGATGGTCGTGCCTAGCTGCATTTGAGTGAAGAAATCTGGCTGGACGTTTTAAAAGAACCGGTTTATACAAAACCGGGTTCAGGGGCAGTTTCGTCCGGTTTTTATGGCAATTTGTAAGCAAAGCAAAAGTGAGTATGATTGCGAATTTAATCATGGGGGGGTAACTTTAGGATGTCTATAATCCCCCCCAACAAAGAAATCAAGGTTAGGACATGTTTAAGTAGGGTAATTAGGCTTAAACATTTTACCGCGCAGATTAGGGCCTAATCTGACCGGTTTGGAAAAACACCTTGTTTCTTCACCTCTTGTGTGCATTATTGGAATTTGATGCTTGGACCTGAAATTACACATCTTGAGGATTCCAAAAATGTATAAATTCGTAACTTAAGCATTAGTATAGCTTAAGTTATGATTTAAACAAAACCGGGTTAATTCTGGATTGCTGGGCAGTTTTGACATCTCTTGGTTTTTGGCTGATTTGGACGACCAAATGAACTCCAAATTTGATGAAACTTGTCTTGTTGGAGAGATTACATCTTGAAATTGAAATCCATGTAAAAATATCAGACTTAAACCATGTTGATGCTTTTCGAAAATTGCTCACAAAATCAGGTCAGTGCTGGAATGAACCTTATGCCCTGCAATAGAACAACTAAAACAAAACTTGGTTGAATTATACAACCTTTAACCAGCATATTAGTAATGCCAAATTGATTTGATTCTTTTAAATCAAAGGGCGTGGTGACATCTCCATCACAATGTTACCCCCGTTGGCCTAAAATCATAGTCATACTCGCTTTTGGTAAGCTTAGACAATGTCCTAAAACCGACCAAAATCTGCCTTTAAACCCGGTTTAGTGCAATCTGAAGTATCTCAAGTCTTTATCCGTTTTTCTCCACTTGCAAGCTACTTGGCATCTCCCTGTATGCTTGGCACACATCCCTAGGCTCACTAGATACGGTGGTGCATTGAAAAGGGCAACCAATGGGAGAAGAAGGCAGCAAAATTGGTCTCTTATTTTTGATTGGCTAGCCGTAAAGGAAGTTTCCACTTCTCGGCTGTCCAATAGGAAATAAGCAAGCAATCTCAGCATGTATTAAGCCTAGATTAAGAGTAGATGATTGTGTAATAAGTATTAGCTATGCTCTACTTCATGTTTTTAATGTACTAGATTAGTTTAAGATAACTAGTAATGTAGATTAACAAAATCAGCATGTAATTAGCTCTTAATCCTTTTCCTACCTAGTATGGAAAGGATGAAGTGTTTATTTACTTGTATGCTGGCTAGAATGCCCTTGCTTGCTGCCTATTCAAAGGCACCACACGGCCTTGGCAAATAGAACCCCATATTGAATTATAAAATTCAGTTCAGAGCATTTGTGCTTTCTTCCTTTTAAACTCTTACTTGCTTAGTTTAGTTTAGGCCAAACTAAGTGGTGATCAAGTGAGTCTTAACCAAGATTAAGTGGTGTTTCTGTATCTTAATCAAAGATAAGGGCCCTAAACTCAATATTGGTTGTGTTTCTGTACCCAATCCTATAGTTTAGTTTCTATCCATTGATGATATACTCAAGGTGTTCATAAACAGTTAAAGTGGATTTGCTAGCTTTAATTTAAAGTTAGTAATTCTTCCTTTGATTCTTATTTCCATCCCCACACATCCATAGCCCTTCTAATATCCATTCCCATACTCCCACAAAGCTAAAACAATCACGAAAAGATCGAGTACTTAGTCAAATGTGCAAACTCTTCAAACCGTGTAAAATAGCCTATCACGGTTTTGTCAAACCGAAAAGTGGCACGGCCACCCCGTGCTAGGGAGCACGACCGTGCCACCTTGGTTTTGTGAAGAAAACCTTTGTGGCTTCACTTCCTTGGTGGTTTAAGGCTTGGGTACTTCCACCCCTTGTGTTATACATCTCATCACGTCAATGATGTTTTGTTTTCTCACTTAGAATCACTTGATTCTAGGTTCCATTCTTCCCTCACATACTTGATGCCTCACAACCATCATCTCATGTGTCCATTTTCCATTGTTTTCCCTTGATTGCATCTTCCTTTGGATGAAAGCTTGAACTCTCAATTTGAGTCATAGCTAGACGCCTCGGCAGATACATCAACTAAGGAGAAACCGTGCTTTGATACCAAATATGATGTAAAGCCCAAGGGGAAAGACTACCCAAGCTAGCTTACATCAAATGGAAGCCAAAATTACAAGTTCTTGTGTGTTTGCTTGATTTCTAGCTTATTTGGAGTTGTGTTTGCCGTGGAATAGGATGGAGTTGGATGAATTTGAAGTGGGAGAATGTGAGGAAATGAAGAACACACTAAGTGAAAGTAATTAGCTTAAGTATTCAAGCTATTAAATTCACTTAGAAACCGAATGAATCAAAGAAGATGGATAGAACTAAACTCTTGAATTGGATACAAAATCACCACCAATGCTTGAGTTTAGGGCCCCTAATCTTGATTAAGATATAGGTTACACCACTTAATCAAGGTTAAGACTCACTTGAACACCACTTAGTGATGTAAAGTTCGGTGGCTCTAGGTAGGGTATGCCAAACTAGCAACCAAAGGAACAATACATGCAAGGGAAACAAAGGGAAAGTGTTCACATAAAATGATGGTTGTGAGGCATCAAGTATGTGGAGGGAGAATGGTGCCTAGAATCAAGTGATTCTAAGTGGGAAAACAATGATCTTTAATGTAGATTTGATGTACAACCAAGGGTGGAAATGGACCCAAGCTACAAACTAGCAAAAACACAACACAAAAGATGAAATGTCACGGCCTTCAGGGTGGCACGGTCGTGCCATTGAGCGTGGTGTGGCCGTGTCACATTTATGTTCACGCACGGTTTGGAATGTGACTTGTCTCGATTTGATGTGTTTGTGATGTAAGTGTCAAGGGAAATCACTTCCCAAGCTAACTCACACAAAAAGGAAGAGGAAAATTGAAGTTTGGGTCACGGCCTTAGTGGCACGGTCGTGCCTATGAGCACGGGCACCCCGTGCCAAATTGTTGTCCACAAGCCGCGAGGAGGAGAAAAGAGCACGGTTGAAGGCCCTTGATGGATACTTCGGGTTTTGGTTCTTTTGGTGAATGGTAAATGGTGAAAATGGAGGTAAAAGATAGTATTTGAAGTGGGGATGTGAATGGAAGTGAAAGTGAAGCGGATGCCATGACCATACAAGTCCAAGAGAGCTCTTAAGTCCTCCTTAATGCTCACGAGCTCCAACAACGGGAACTTGGCCCGTGTGCGGTTTTGGAACTCCAATTCAAACCTCATCCCGAATCAGGGCGATGCATGCCACACCTATTTTCGGAATTTCAAGAGGCCTTCTAAAGGGTTTGGTCAATAAAAAATGAAGTCAAACCCTTGGAAATAATAAAAGAAGCCAAAACAGCAAGTTGTATTTTCACGGTAAAGTTCCCCGATTTTTACCGAGTTTTTGTGACCTTAATTAACCAACCTTAGAATGGGTTTAATTTGCTGCAAACCCACTTTATAGGAACCTTCACATGTCAGCTAAAAGGGCATAAAGAGATTTTTAGGTGAAGGCATTAGGGGATAGGTCAAGAGGAGGCTTTTTCCAGAAGCAGCAGATTCTGCCCCAGCCTGATATTGCTGCACGTTTTGCCCCATATCTCCCAAACGGATGACCCAAATGGCGTGCAAGAGGATGCGCCTGAAAGCGGACTTCTAGAGATTTCCAAAAAGGCCTTTTTCAGATCATTTGGGCAACAAAAATAGGAGATATAACCCTTTAAAGTTGACCTATGTAAACTGAAAAGTGCTAACATAAAGCAAAAAGCACTTTTTAGCTTTTATTTGTTGCTTTTTGGTTCCCTTGCTTGCTTTATCGTCGTCCAAGGCCTTGTATGCTGCATTTTGAAGCCTTGTGAAGCTCTCCTGTATAAGGGGAAGCCTTAGGATATAGAAAGGAAGTTTAATGTTTATGAAAGAAGCTTATGCTTTGAATTCTCTCTAAAATCTTGAGTTCTCTTTATCCTTTCACAAAAGGTGGTGAGTCTTGAGTGGAATCCTTAGTAGAATTGTTGGTGGCATTTCCTTTATGCAATTCTTGGTGGATCCTTAGGCTTGATTGGGGGCATTGCCTTTAGATCAAGTCATGTCCTCTTCCAAAGTGGAAATTTGCAACTAAACACAAGTAATCTACATTCTGGCCCATTAGCAACACGCTCCAGTTGGTATCAGAGCTAATCCAGGTTGGTGTTCTTGAGTTTATATCACATTTCCTAGCTTTGGTTTCGTCCTTGCCAAGTTTTCATTCGCCATTGTTATGAAAATCGGGGCCAATGTACGCATCTTTCTAGTTTTAGCTCCACAAAAATACACTTGACCAAACTCACAAACCCCTTTAACCACACTTCCTTTCCCCAAAAATACCTCATTTAACCCTTAAAGAACCCCCACAAAATAGCCAAACACAAACCCCCACCAGAACCCCCTCAAAATTAACTTTTCACAAAATCGTGCAAAGTGACCGAAGTGTGGCACGGCCACCCCGTGCTGAAGAGCACGACCGTGCCACCACCCTTTCCCTCCAGAAGACTAGCATGACCACCCTGTTCCACCCTGCACGGTCGTGCCACCCCTCCCCCAGCTTGATTTTGCACCGTGCCTCCCTAGCACGCCCGTGCCACCTCCTTGTGGTGGTGGCTTTGGATTTTCTTGCTTTGGGAGCGGTTTACTCTTCCTTTGCTGTTCCACCTTGTGAGCTAACACACATACTTCATCAAAAGTAGAGTAAGCTTGCAATTCAACAATATTAGCATACCTAGGATCAAGTCCTCCCAAGTACCTAACAGTTGTTTATTCTTCAGGTTCATGCAAATCACACTTAATCACAGGTTTTTCAAACTCACGACTGTACTCTTCTACACTTATATTACCTTGGTTCAAATGATGGAGTTGAGAGTAGCAATCTTGCACATGCGTTGAAGGTAGAAATCTAGCTTTGAGCTTGGACTTCATCTTTTCCCAAGTCTTGATTTTGGACTTCCTTTCTCTTATTCTTTTGGCACACAAGTTAGTCCACCAAAGAGAAGCATGTTTTCGAAGTCTTAAAGCAATCAGCTTTACCTTCTTATTGTCTGGGATGTCCTTGTACTCAAATATTCTTTCAACTGTGTGTAACCAATCCAAGAAATCTTCAGGGTCAAGCTTGCCTTCAAATTCAGGAACTTGAATCTTGAAATCGTGGGAGCTAGCTTGAAACTGTGGATCTTGTCTAGTCATTCTCAAAGGTTCATCCTCACTAGATGAATCAAGAGTATGGCTAAACACTTGCTCTTGTCTTTGTGATCTTGAATGGATTGATTCTTCACTTACTTGTTGTTGTTGCTTTGAATATGCATCAAGCTGTTTTTGGAGGTACTTGTGTTGAGCATGAGTTTCTTGGTCTCTTCTTGCATCTTCTTGAATTCTTCTAGTTAGAAACTCATTTTGCTTCATTAAAGCATCAAACCTCTCTTCCAAGGTCATTGGTAGAACTCATTTTGAAGTAAGTGGCTAAGGAATGATTTTGTGAGAAAAGGGGAACGACATTTTGTGGAAGGGTGTGGGAAGTACCAGGCCTAGGAGAAACTTGCTCTGATACCAAATATGATGTACCTGCCGATGGCTAAGCTAGGGTTCAATAGAATACAACTAACCTAGCAATCAAAGGAAGATAACATCAAGGGGAAACCAAGGGAAAATGGATACATATCATGATGGTTGTGAAGCATCAGGCATGTGAGGGAGAGATGGAAGCTTAGAATCAAGTGATTCTAAGTGGGAAAACAATGGCTTTTTAATGTGAAAGGATGTATAACACAAGGGAGGAATGGACCCAAACCAACCAAGGCAAGAACTAAACTCAAACAAGCAATATTGCACGACCTTAGGGGTGGCACGGTCGTGCCCTTAAGCACAGGTAGGCCGTGCCACTTTGCTGCCCAGTTTGCCTAGCATGCTTCAATGTGCACGGTTTGAGGTGTTTTATGTTTTGGTTGTGATGGAGGTCCATCCACGAGTCCATCCCAAGTCCAAATGGTCCAAAACAATTCCACAATCAAGTCCATCTTCACGGCCAAGGAGAATTTTGAAGTGGATGCACATGGTTTTGCATCCAGAAATTTACCCGGTTTTTGTTACTTAATTACTTAAGCTTAATCCAAGCTTAGGTGATTAAATTTTGGTGATTATGTAAGCTTAAGGTGTTAGCTTTCATTTCCATTTTGAATCATAGGATTTGGAGCTCATTTGCTATAGGAACGAAGCTGTTTTTTGAAGACGTGCTGAATTGAACCCGGTATTGCACGGTTTGGGCATTTCAACCTTTTCAGGGGGCAAACGACGTCCAAATGCTCTAATTCCAAATGGAGGGTATTCTAGACATCTTGAGGTTTTCAGCAATATAAAAAAATCTCAGATTACTCACCATTTGGGTTGTCAACCATGCAGCACAAGTGAAGGCAGAAACCGGCACCTATAGTGCCCGGTTGTCAAGCTAAGGAGGTTTCCTCCCTAGGTGGGTTTTGTGACATGTGGACGTGCTTACTCATGAAAATTGAGCTGCTTGGTAAGCACCACTCAGCCAAGCAAGAGACAACCACATGGAGCAAGTGGAGAGGAGCCATTTGGCAAGCATGTACTTGACCACACTAGCAACACATGTCAAGCAAAGGATTTCTCAGCTATCTTGAGGTGTGGCCGTGAGAAGCATTCCTTCCCAGCAAGGAATTTGACTCATCTACCTTCCTTAGTGCTTAGGAAAGGTTTATAATCATGCTAAGATGTAATTAAGACCTTAAGCTTTGGGTTTGTATTAGATTAGTGCCTAACCATGTCCTAGGTAGCATTAGGTGTTTTAATGACTTTCCTATCTTGTGAGGAAAGCTTATTTCATGTGAGTAGAAGGCCATATAAAAGCCTTACTTGTTTATTCTGAATGTTATGTCATGACTTTGTGATGTATATGCTGAGGGAAAAGGGTACCCAAGTCAATACACACCAAAAGGAACCAAGAAAGGCAAGCACTAGCCACGGCCTAAGGTGGCACGGTCGTGCCTAAGGGCACGGGCTGACCGTGCCA
>JACYFF010029443.1:0-10040 GCA_017589665.1 Selenicereus undatus
AACAGGGAACCCAGACTTGGACGGGCCTAGGTTTCAGGCCTAGGAGGTTTGGACGACTCTCACTACCGAGTTGTTGTTGAGAGAGGAGTTTGAGTTGAGGGGAATTACTATGGAAACTCTTCAGCACGTCTTTCCCCTAAATCAAGCCCATCCCCCACCTGCAACCCCAACACCAGTACAGGGGCCACCCTTCCCGCCTGCACCAGACACCCCACTGATGCCTGATAGCCCTGGGGAGGCTTACGTGGTGATAGGCCTCCCCAACACCCCAAATTTAGTGGTGATTAGTTCTGGGGATGAGGACCACTAGGGAGATGAGGATGATCAAGAGGAGGGTGACCCCGAGGAGGATCAAGACATTGGCGAAGTGGGGGTAGAGCAGCAATGGAAACAAGAGGCTTATGAGTTGATGCTGGAGCAACAGGTTTAGTAGGAGGTAGGTGATGCTGGATCAGATGCATCTACTAGCAGCTTCGATTCAGGCGAAGAGCCTGATGATGAGTCTAGCCTAGAATGTGAACCATCTAGGGATCGTTAGATAGGTCTACGGGTTAGTGGTAGTAGTTTTTCTTTAGCCCTGTTTGTTTTTAGTATGGTCGGTTGGAATGGATATATTTTGTGTAGGATGTGACATTATATATAGTCAGTTAGATCATTTCTGACCTTCATGACATTGTCCGTATCTCTTTTTGGTCATGTGACGGATCTAGTGTCTAGGGGCTATTTAGTGTTTAGTGATAGTGTAGGAGTCAGAGCTACTTTTGCTTACTTAGCTAGGTGTAATAGGCTTTTGTTGCTCATGTATATAATTCAGCAGCTATGTATGTAAGCAGTTATGACATAAAATGATGACGCTTTGAGTTATGAAATATTATTTGAGTCATCTCCTATGTATATATTGGGCATGTTTATCTTATATGCCCGGAGGTCCCAGTGTTTGAATTGTTTTATTTAATGTATGATCAGATTGTCTCAAACAGTGCAAAACAACATTGAGGTTCATGTAGAGGACAATTCGGAGCAAGGCCAGTGATCGGGTGATCAAGCCTCGTGCCAGGGGCCACAACATGGTGACACGCCACCGTCGCTATCTGAATTAGCTAGCAACTTAGGAAACCCGAGTTACTGGCTAACCTTAGTTGTTGAATTGATGAAGCGGATTCCCCAAATAGCTGCTGAAACACCTCCTAAAGAGGATAAATTGGCAAATAGGGCAGCACGGCGCGACCCTAAAGTGTATGATGGGAATTATGATCCAGTGGTATTGGAGGAATGGGTAAAGGGAATGGAGAAAATTTTCACAGTAGTTGTGGTACCAGAGGAAAAGAAAATAAACATTGGGACGTATTATTTGTCAGGTGATGCTGATATTTGGTGGAACATTGTTGAGGGTTGGCTCGTAGGGCCTGAATTCACCTGGAGTAAATTCTTAGCAAAGTTGAGGGCAAAATTTTACCCAGTTGTAGTGCAAAGGAAAAAGGAGAATGAATTTATGGAGTTGAAAATGAGCGGTAGCATGTAAGTGATGCAGTATGCTAGGAAGTTCACAGAACTATCTAAGTTTGTCCCTGAATTTGTATCATCTGAAATGTTGAAAAGGAGAAGGTTTGAGGAGCGTTTGGCCTTCTACATTCGGAATCAATTAGCTGGGCAACCAATTCTAACTTACCAAGAGCTGTACGAGCGAGCCGCTGAAGTGGAGCGTGTGAAGACAGAGTTGAGGGCCTTGAACCCGATCAATCAGAAGAGGAAAGGGATCGAGCGGGGAGCTCCCAGTGAGAGTGTGAATCAAAAGAAACCCACCCCCGCTCCTCCGAAGAGCCATCCTGCAAGCTCTGCAGAGCTCTGGAGGAAGTGCGGAAGAACCAATCACACAACTCTTGAATGTCGAGTTGGCACCAACAAATGCCTGTGGTGTGGAAGTCCTGAACACCTTAACGCTCCATGCCCCCGACGACTAAAAGTTGTAGACAAGGGCGCAGCAAAACCGTTGGCTCTGCTCCGCCAGGGACCCCCACCTTCAAGGCCTGCAATTGCAGGAAGGGAATTTGTGATGAACAAAAAGGAAGCTGCTACCTCTAGTACGGTAGTCACTGGAACTCTTTTTTTAAATTCAAAGCCATTTTGTGTATTATTTGATTCAGGTGCCGCTCATTCATTTATATCTACCCGATCTGCTATACACTTAAGCCTTGAGAATAGGAGGATGGAAACCAATTATAGAATCAAGCTACCCAACAATTCTGTGATTGAGTGCCCCCTCTCTTATAAACTTGTCTGTACCACCATTGGTGAAACCTCCTTCCCTGTGGATTTGATTCAATTTTATTTGTCTGATTTTGATATCATTTTGGGGATGAATTGGTTCCACTCTTATGTAGCCCAAATTGACTGTGAAGATCTTAAGGTTATCTTGAAAGATGAAAAAGGGAGAAAAATGTGTTTTTATGGGCAGAGAGAGGCGAAATCTTGTTATTTGATTTCCGCTATGAAAGCAAGTAAGTTGTTATGTCAGGGGTGTAATAGATATTGGTGTTATGCTATCGACACCAAAAGAAAGGAAGAGAAAGCAAAAAATATACCTATCGTTTATGAATTTGATGATGTTTTCCCTGAGGAGTTACCAGGACTACCCCCGTAGAGGGTAATTGATTTCGAAATTGAATTAATGCCTGGAGCCCAACCTATTTCCAAAGCCCCATATCGTATCGCCCCAACTGAGCTTAAGGAACTAAAGATTCAGCTAGATGAGTTGTTTGATCAACTACAAGGAGCAGGAGTATTCTCTAAGATTGATTTGAGGTCAGGGTACCATCAACTTAGGATTAAGCCTGGTGACATTCTTAAGAGAGCGTTTAGGACCAGGTATGATCACTATGAGTTCACAGTGATGCCTTTTTGGTCTCACTAATGCTCCTGCAGCCTTCATCGACCTTATGAACAGGGTTTTCAGACCCTATTTAGAGAAGTTCATAGTGGTGTTCATATATGACATCCTTATTTATTCTAAGGACAAGGAGGAACACGCTTAGAAATTGCGAACAGTATTGCAAACTTTGAGGGAGCATCAACTCCATGGCAAATTAAAGAAATGTGAATTTTGGTTGGAGGAAGTGGTATTTTTGGGACATGTGGTTACAAAAGAAGGAATTAAAGTTGCCCCCAAGAATGTGAAAGCAATCACAGAATGGCCAAGGCCTACTAATGTCACGGAGATTAGAAGTTTTCGGGGTTTAGCGGGCTACTATCGAAGATTCGTTAAAGACTTTTCGAAAATAGCTTTACCACTGACCAATCTACTGAATAAAGCGAACAAGTTTGAGTGGACTGAAAGATGTGAGAAAGCTTTCCAAGAGCTAAGAGAGCGACTAACTGCCGCCCCAATCCTAACGTTACCAATGGAAGGAAAGGAGTATACTGTTTATAGTGATGTTTGAGCCAAAAATGTGATATTTTTAAGGTACTTTTCCACCAATTTTATGCTTGTTTTAATAATATTTTTAGGGTTTTTAATTAATTTTATTTTATTTTGCAGATTTTGAATAAAGGTGAAAAATGGGTTTAAATGGCGGAAAAAGCAAGGAAAACATAGGAAGAATTTTCAAAGGCTGAAGAACCGGGCTAAAAAGCAAGAAAAACCAGCCAAGAGGAAAAAAAAAGAAAACCAGACCGGTCCAGTGAACCGGACCGGCCCGGTTCAGCAGTGAACCGGTTTCACTTATCCCCTCCCCTTCTCGCGTCTTCTTCTCCTTCCCATTTCGACTCCCCTGCTTCTTCTCCCCGAAACCCGACCCCCAAACCCTAGAACCCGATACCCTTCTTCGTCCACTCAGAACCCTGCTCCCTCGCGCACCCAAGCCCTCTCTGCCATCTCCTTCCTCCTTCTCTCTCTACCTCGTCATCACTCTCCCTCTCCTCCAGCACACCAAGCCACCTACACCCTCTTCCAGAAGCCACCTTCCAGCCCACCATCTCCACCATCCACGTACCCCCTTTCCCGAAACCCCGAAGCCACCTACACCACCCTTGCTGTCCCTTTCATCCACCAGCCACGACAACCCCGTCTCTGGGTATCATCGCCATCGTCCACGCAACACCATAGATCGACGGTTGAGAGAAGAGCAGTTCGGGTATAAAAGCAAGGAGCCGCGACGCCATTGAAAGGAGTCGAGTTTAGGTAATTTAGGGTTAGAAATTAGAGTAGATTAGGTTTCATTCTGTTTAATTTCGTTTAATTTCATTGTCAATTTCAATTTCATTTTCGAATTTCAGTTTCAATTTCGATTCGTGTTCTTGCTTTCGAATTTCAGTAATTAGGGTTCGGTTTTATGTAATTACATTCCAAATTCGAGTATGTGAGTGGTAGTTTATAATTCTTAGTTCAATTTTGCGAAGATTGGTTGCGAATTTTGCTCAATTTCGGTTCTGATTCCCCTGCTCGAATCCTGGTTGGGTTCGATTCTTCCTGTTGATGTTCTGCCCTCTTTCTTGCTGTTCAAATGGCTGCAAAATAATGGTCTTGTGATTCATCGAGGCTTGGTAATCGCTTTCCCCTGGTTTTGGCTGCTGATGTTTTGAGTTTAGCTTCAATTCGATTTCTCCCCTTCCCCTGATATTCCTCTGTTTGTATTGTTCATTTGTTTTCAATTCCCCTGTTCCTGCTTTCATGCCTTCGATATTCTGCCTTCCCCTGTTCCCTGTTTTTGGTCTTCGAATTTGCAGTTCTTCATTTCAGGTTGCTTCAATTCGTTCCCTTCCCTATTGCTTAATTATTTTCATTTGCCTAAGTTTAATGCCAGTATAATAAAAGTGAATTAGGTTGTTAAATTGATTTAAATAACATCACTTAGTTTAGTTTAAGTATTTTTATTTTAAATGACCATAATATCACGTGTTTTCCCTGTGGACCGACCCTTATAATACTACGATTGACAATCGTGAGTATTTGAGGTATCAATTTTCCTTTTTCTTTAGTTATTTTTCCATCCCCCTCAAAACCCATCAACAAGTGACGCTTCGAAGAACAGTCTGGGGTGTGTACGGATGCAAGAAGACAAAGTAGTAGCTTACGCCTCTCGACAACTCAAGCCGTATGAGAAAAACTACCTTACCTATGACCTGGAGTTAGCTACCGTGGTCTTTGCATTCAAAATTTGGAGGCATAATTTGTATGGGGTACCATGCAAGATCTACACTGATTATCAAAGTTTAAAGTATATCTTCACCTAGAAGGAGCTTAATTTGACGCAATTGAGTTGCTTAAAGACTATGATTTGCAGATTCAATATCATCCCGGTAAAACAAATGTGGTGGCGGATGCCCTGAGTAGGAAGGTGCAACATAACTCAAACACTACGGTGATTACTCAAGTAAACTTCTTGAGAGAACTTGAGGACTTTGGGGTTCAATTAGTGTCCCACGGGCAAACAAATGCTCAATTATCAGCACTTACAGCACAGTCTTCCCTAGTGGAAGAAATTCGACTAAACTAGAAAAGTGATCACGAACTCCAGGGAGTAAAGCAAAATTTTGAAAAAGGGGAGTCTCCGGGATTTGTATTACATGAGGATGGGACCCTGCGGTTCCAGAATCGCCTATTTGTGCCCAAAAATAGGGAATTAAGAAAGCAGATCCTGGAACAGGCTCACAACACTCGTTATTCATTGCATCCAGGAGGCACGAAGATGTACAGAGATCTGAGACAATACTTTTGGTGGAATAATATGAAGAAGGACGTTGCAGAATATGTGGATAAGTGTCTAACTTGCTAGAAAGTTAAAGCAGAATATCAGAATCCTGTGGGGGAACTACAACCCTTAGAAATCCCCACTTGGAAGTAGGATTCGATGTCAACGGACTTTGTCATGGGTTTACCTCTTTCTACCTCGAAAAAGAATGTTGTCTGGGTCGTAATTGATCGACTCACTAAGTCAGCCCTTTTCCTACCAATTAAGGATACTTGGGGAGTTAAAAGACTAGCCCAATTGTGTGTTAAGGAGATAGTCCGTCTGCAGGGGATCCCCTTACACATAGTCTCAAATAGGGATCAAAGATTCCAAGCATGTTTCTTGCAGGTGCTTCAAAAGGCCTTTGGGATCAAACTAAACTTCAGTAGCTCCTATCACCCAGAAACAAATGGACAAACTGAAAGAGTGAATCAAATTTTGAAGGACATACTGAAGCTTGTGTATTGGACTTCCAAGGGAAGTGGGAAGATGACTTACCTTTGGTGGAGTTCTCTTATAACAACAACTATCAGTCAACCATCAAAATGGCCCCATTTGAGGCTTTATACGGGAGAAAATGTAAAACCCCGTTGTGCTGGAGTGATTTGGACGAAGCACTGATTATAGGTCCTGAAATGATTCAAGAGACCACTGAAACATTAAGAAAGATTCAGGAACATATCAGGGTTGCCCAAAGTCGACAAAAAAGTTATGCGAACAAAAGAAGAAGGCCTCCGGAGTTTCAAGTAGGCGATAAAGTTTTTCTGAACGTTTCACCAACCAGAGGTGTCAAAAGGTTCGGAGTACAGGGCAAACTTAGTCCAAGGTACATTGGACCTTATGAAATCATTGAAAAGTTGAATCCTGTTGCTTATTGTCTAGATCTGCCTGTAGAACTTGAGCACGTGCATAACGTGTTTCATATCTCTTAGATTAGGAAATATATGCTAGATCCAGATCATATCATTGTATCTGAACCTATCGAAATCACTGAAGATCTAGTATATGAGGAGCATCTTGTCCAAATACTAGATCGCAGGATCAAGCAACTGCGCAATAAGTAGATACCATTGGTCAAGGTACTCTTGACAAGCCATACCTCCCAAGAAGCTACTTGGGAGACCGAAGAAGTAATGAAAACCAAATTCCCATATTTATTCGAGCTACTCCTGTATGTTAAGTTCATCAGTTTCGAGGACGAAAATTTTTAAGGGGGGAAGACTGTAATAGTCCGCCCCTAAATCATATTCATTCATTTCATTAATCCATGTGATTAATTTCATTTCATTTAAATCATTGCTTTTTGTTATTTCAATTGGGAAAATTTAAATGGGCCCTCACCTTGCAATTCGTGTTTTTGTTCTATTCAAATTCTGGAGATCAATTTAGGCCTTGATATTTATGAATTAAGTGATTTAATTATTTTTCATGGCACCACAACCATTTAATCTCGAGCTTTGCAAAAAAAAAGAAAAAAAAACTAACAAACGCAATCGATTTCAGCTCTTTTCCAAACCTCAGCCCTTTTAGGGCTGATTTCCACCCAACGAGACTTGGCTACATTTGTTTAGCTAAGTACGCTTGATTGGGCCTTAATTATACTTAGTAAAAGTAGCTTTTGGGGATTAAATTTCAGTCAAGTATTTAATTGCCTAAGCCTTCATTTTGCACCAAGTAAATGCAAGTGACCTGCTCTCTCCTATTCTCTCCTCCTTCTCTCATACCCCACAGCCAGCAGCAGCAGCACAATTCCAGCCACCCTTCAACCACCAAACAGCCACCAAACATCCACTGCTCACAACCCCAGCCACCCTCTCACTCCCTCAATCACCAACAATCATTCATACCTCTTTCTTAAGCACAAAGTGAGTAATTCCTATCACCTCTTATGCTGATTTTGTTGTTGATTCTTGATCTTGTTGGTTTTTGCTTCTTTTTTTGGTTGTTTTAATGGTTGATTTTGCTAGTTTTGTTGAATTAAGAATCATCTTGGTGATGGATCATGGTGGAGTTGAAGTTGGATTATGCTAGGGTTAGGGTTTTACCTTAATCATGCAAGCTTCATGTTCAAGTGTTGGATATTTTTTGTTTTATCCTTGATTTTTCTTATCTTTTAATCTATCGAAGTTTATTATGGTGTTTATGGTGTGTTGAAGAGTTGAGAGTAAGTTTAAGTTGACCCTAAGTTAGGGTTTTATCCATAAATGCATGGTTTGGACCAAACTAGTATTAAACTTCAGGTATGTGTATATGTGACCAGAAAATGAGCTTTATTGGATATGAATATGAAGTGAAATTGAGTGTGGTGTTTTTGTATGATGTGGGGATGGACCAAAGCGTGTTCGCAAGCTCTTAAGGTTTAAGTTGAGGAGTTGTGGGAAAAGTAAGGCAACAAACTCAAGCAGTGAGGCTGGAATTTCAAGAAAAGCAGGACAACATTTGAGATGAAACTGGTAATGATCGGCCTAGCCAAAAATTATGATTTTTAGTGGGTAGATATATCACTGTCTTAGCTTTAAAATGGCTCTTAAATCGCATTAATCCGACGTCTATGGATAACGTTATGGTCAGTTTACTGAACCTGTGCAGGATGGATTCAAAACTGACATGTTGGTGTTCCAGTCCCATTTTAGGAACCCTATCGTGGGAATCGTGTTATGTGTCCTTATTGAAAGTTTTAGAGGACTTCCTAAGCTTTTCATATTGGGTCTTAGGCCTTATTTCAAGGTCGGGAGTATAAGTTGTGAATTATTCTTTCCGTTCCCTCTTATTAAACCCTATTTTCCTAAACTTGCTACCGTGCCTTAAATCATATTTCTATGGTTTATATAGTTTCATCATTTTAGTTTAATCCGTTATCTAGTTTGTAAAGATTATTCACAAGCCAGTTTTACCATTTATAAGACCAAGTTCATTGCTCACCTCATGTTCCAATAATGATTCTTTTTTGAACAGAATCAAGGCCTAAGCTTTCATTCTCTCCACTTTAGTGTATGTTATTACTCCGTGAACTTGCATTTAAAACTTTCAGGTACGTTCATCGCCTGTATCTTTAGAAATCAGTACGTATTTATCAAAATTGTAATATTTTGGTAAGTAGATCAATGAATAATTTTAAGCAGTGCTTTATCACATAATTAGTGACCCCATCAGTTATCAGTTATAGGGCATTGCCCTCCAGTTACCCGCGCGGCTTCAGGCCAGGTCCCCCGGTCGGCTTGGCAGGTGTAAACCTATTCACAAATTGTAACAGTTACTCAGGGGTGCACTATCAGATAATAATTAGCAATTCAGTTTTATATACGTCTCATTCCCTATTTCAAAAATTAAAATGAATTGCAAAGCGGACCCAAATAAATTTCAGTGAATCTTTAACATTATAGGAATCTATGTACTGAGCTTCGGCTCACAGTTCGAAATGTTTTTATGCTTTGTTTTAGGAAAGTGTTCAGTGAATCGCCCTCAGGCGGGCAGGGCAGCTAAAGGTGATAAGTGAGCCAGGACTGTCCATGTGATTGGTAGTGTATGAGTGCTGAGATGCTATCAAATCTTCTTGTGATGTACCTTGGTGTTGAAACTGTATTTTTGAACTAACTTATGTATTGTGGTGTAATCCTTGAGATGATTGGGATGTTAGAACTGTTCCTGTGTATAACTTAATGGTTTGAATGATTGTGATGGTGCAAATGCCCACGTTAGGGTAAACTTTGGTTTTAAATGGATAAGTTTTCATGTATAAGGGAAGCCTTATCCTTTTTGGACGGTGGTAACACCCTATTCATTGGATTATTCTTTCTAATTGGTGAACTTAAGCATATGAATGCAAGTAATGTATCATATTTTTTGGGGCGTTACAGAATTGGTATCAAAGCCAGGTTGAGATTTTCTTGAGGAAGGTAGAGTTAGAAATTATAGGGTAAGAATGGTTGTCGTGAGGGGGCTATCGTCTACTGCTAGGGTGATATTAGGAGTGTAGTAATGATATTAGAATTCAGGTTGCATCTATTTGCATGTTCCTTATTTATGGATATGTATGCCTCTCATATATGTGTTTTCCTTTTCAGACGGACCTTTACGGTGTTAATATGTTCCCGGGTGGATCTATGATTGCTCACATTGTGCTGCTCCATGCTAGTGTAGAGACACATGCACAGGACCCTTACTCTGAGTTCCGCAATATTGTGGTTCGTGCACAGAGACTTCTTTGGTCCTTACCCCTAGCTGACCCATGGGTGGAGTTTAGGCATCGTTATCATGGCTTCATGACAACAGGGAACCCAGACTTGGACGGGCCTAGGTTTCAGGCCTAGGAGG
>JACYFF010029502.1:0-16430 GCA_017589665.1 Selenicereus undatus
GTGTTCTGAAGCGTTTAGCACAAACACCGATTCAAGAGGTGTTTTATAAGGTGTTTTCAGTATTGGCATATTAACAAGAGTCTAAATAAATAAAATCCATATACCCCAGACTTCTTGTTTTAAACTAGTCATCTTGTCCAAGATCTGTATAGATGCCGTGAACACCAAGGTCACCTTGTTTGTTGGGATTGTTCTTTGTCTTGCTAGAGTTCATGAATTGCTTCTCGCACGATCAACTCAATCATCTCATGGAGGTGGTGATCTGGAGAGTGAACCATTAGGTATGAGACCTGTTCTCAAGACGTGTTCTCAACATTCAACAAACAGGTTAATGTGCATTGTTGAAAACATGTTCTCAGGACTTGTTCTCAACGATCAACAAGTTAAAGCACATGTTGAAAACATCTTGTTTGGAGCAACATTCCTTTAGGTTTGTTATCATCAAAACATAATAAAGGTTTCAACAAATTCCCCCTTTTTGATGATGACAAACCAAGTATCCATATTGACAAAAAGGTAATGCTGATAGGGATCCACAAGGCAATTAGAGTCCAGGCCAGTCAAATAGGGATCCACAAGGCAATTAGAGTCCAGGCCAGTCAACATTCAAACATGTTTTCAACATGTTTTCATTTCATGTTCCATGTTATACTGAATTCTTCCCCCTTTTGGCATCATTAAAAAGGAAGAACAACGAAATAGAAATCATATGGAACCACATATACTGCAAAAATATACTGTTAATAACAAGGCAGTACAGTAAATGCAGAGACAACAAACAAAACACCAACAGACACTAGACAACACCCTATACAATCAAGGTGCAGGAGGTGGTTTTGTTTGCAGAGGAGGGATAGAGGGGGCAAGGGTGGAGAGAAGAGCAAGTAAGTCTTCATATCGCTTGGCAGAGCGAGCTTGTTCTTCAGCGAAGGCAGCTTTGACTGCGGAGAGTTCTTTCTTGAGGCGAGCATTGTCCTCAAGAACAACCTCAACCTGTGCAGAAACAGGTGGTCGAGGTGCTCGACGACCCTGTTTGGAGGCTGATCCCTCAATCTCATAGCCGCACCCAAGTAGGGTATCAACTCCGAAGTCATCAATTGTTTGTGCGGCTACTCTCCGTGTGAGCACTATCCCAAAGTGCTCCAATACCTTCGTCAGTAGGAACCCATAACCGAGATCATGTGCTCGGGAGGTGTTCGCAATTCGCCCAATGTGGCGAATCATGATTGCAGGAAGGTTAATGGGTTCTTCCCTGTCCAGAAGGTCAACAAGGCATTGATCAAAGAGATCTGCCGAATTTCGCCCTTGACCTCTTGGAATCATGTTCTTGATAACGAACATGAACAGCAGTTGGTGGGGAGGAATGAGATCACCCTTCTTTACAGAGGAGGGTGTTTTCAGACCCTGTTTGCGACTGAGGCGCTTGGATACCTCGAGAAGCTGAGCAGGTTCCAGAGTTGTTTTGTCGTCCCTCACATACACCTCGAATCCTTGCGAGGGTATGCCCAAAATTTGCCTAAGTAAGGACGAATCAAACTTGATGCTGTGTCCACTCACTGAGCTGGTCACCACTCCGTTGGTGAAACTGCAGTTTGCGTAAAACTCCACCAACTCAGGCACAGAACATCCCAGCTGGGTGTTTGCAAACAGTTGTAACCAACCTTGGGTTTGAAGTTTTGTCAAGAACACCCCCACACCCTGTTCTTGAAAGAAGTCTATATTCACAACCTTCCCCCTGACTACATTGCGTTTAAGCAACTTTGCATGTTGGTCAGTCGAGGGAGAGGGTGTGAATTATTTGGGGCGTTTGGTAGTAGGAACAGGGGTGGCAGCCTTTGGTGGAGGGGATATTCTTGGCCTTTTCTGGAGAGGTGTTTCTGCTGGCTTAGGAACAGGTTTAGGGGTTGTTTGTGGCAGTGGTTCTTCGATGATGTTGAAGAACACCGGTCTCCCTTGTTCAAAGGAGTTGTTCTCAGAGTCAGAATATGAGAACCCTTCAGAGGAGGAAGAAGAGATCTCCTGAATGAAGGGAACAGAGGATTTGGAGGATTTAGGTGTTGAAAGGAAGGCAATTCTCGCAGATTTGCGAGAAGCAGGAGAAGAGGGAGTTGAAGAGGTGCAAGATCTTGATGGTGGTCGTGGTCTTGGAGTCCGTTTACGCTTAGCCACCATCTTTACTCTTTTCCTCTTTTCTCCAGTCTGAGAAGTGAGAGGAATAGAGTCGTCCCCGAGAACAGGGCTTTCTTCTTCAGAATCCTCAACGAACACATCCCCTGGTCTTTGAGATGTTTCTGGAAGGGGTAGAGAAGAACAGGGTTCAGAGATTATTTCTGGGTTCTTCAAGATTTTGTCTTGAAGACCCGAAGAGCTGTCATCGGTTCCAGAAGGAATGGGACACGGAATTGTCCCTACATGCACCACTAACTCCCAGCCAAAGGAGTAGGGAATGTCGCATAATTCATGCCCAGTGTTTTTGAGGTTTATTTGGGTAAGAAATTCGAAGGTTTTGTGGGTTATTGGCCGAGGAGGAGCAGGAGTCGAGTGAATGACCATGCTCTTGTCTTTGGAGATGGATGCAGAGTTAGTTTTGGGAGCCATTGCTGTTTTGAGAGATTTTGCTTGAGGGCGATTTCTGTGAAAGAGAAGATTAGGGTTTAGCCTGTTTGCAGAGGTGGCTTTTGAGGATGATGATAAGACGCAGAGAACAGGGCTGATTAAAGGAAGAGCTGCCTAAGCATTTAAGAGGCGCAAGGTTTTAGGAGGGGGTAATGATTAAAACAGTAACCGTGCACCTTGAAAAGGGAGGAATAATTAGATGCAAGCACATTTCCATTAGCATTGAAAAACAAAGAGACATACCTGTTCGAGCCGCCTGTTCTTGAGCATGCTTTTCTCATCCCAAGGTCTGTCATGACTACTCTTTCTCCATCTCTCAAGACGGCAGTACATAATCATGAGAGTACACAGACTATACATATCCTTTAAACGCAGACCACAAAGATGACAATCAAGGGAGAAGAACAGGTATTATAGGGTGGTTTCGTCAGCCTGATCTACTTCTGAGAACAGGTGTTCTCAGGGTGTTTTCACCAATCCCAGTTCCAGTCTGTTTCTTTCAAACTGATCTCTAGCTAGAGCCTTAGTGAATATATCAGCAATCTGATTTTCCGTTGAGCAAAAATTCATAGAAATTAAACCTTTTCCCACATTATCTCTCAGGAAATGGTGTCGAATGTCAATATGTTTTTTCCTTTTGTGTTGACAAGGGTTTTTGGCAATGTTAATAGCGCTAGTATTATCACAAAAAATAGGAATGCGTCCAGTGTCAACACAAAAATCCTTAAGCTGTTGTCTTATCCACAACAGTTGAGCACAACATGAAGCAGCTGCAACATATTCAGCTTCTGCTGTGGACATGGCAACTGAATGTTGCTTCTTGGTAGCCCAGGATACCAAACAAGGTCCAAGAAAATGAGCCATACCTGAGGTACTCTTTCTATCAACTAGGAAACCTGCATAGTCAGCGTCAGCATATCCAACAAGATCAAGATTGCAACCTTTAGGATACCATAGAGATAAATCAGGTGTATGCTTTAAATATCTTAGTATCCGTTTAACATCCTTAAGATGAGTCTCTTTAGGACTAGACTGAAAACGTTCACATAAACCAACACTAAAAACAATATTCGGTCTACTAGCAGTTAGGTATAGGAGTGACCCAATCATATCCCTATAGAGTTTCTCCTCAACTGAGGAACTCCCATCATCCATAACCAACTTGGTTGAAGGAGAAATGGGAGTGTCTATGGGTTTGGCCGACTCCATCCCAAAACGCTTAAGTAGTTCCTTGATATACTTTTGTTGATGGATCATGGTGCCGTTTGGAGTTTGCTTGATTTGTAAGCCTAAGAAGAAATTAAGCTCACCCATCATGCTCATCTCAAACTCACTCCTGATCATATTCGAAAATTCATGGCATAAATCATGATGTGTTGCACCGAAAATAATGTCATCGACATATATTTGAACAATCAACAAATGTTTCCCCTTAGATTTTAGAAACAAGGTATTGTCTACCTTGCCTCTTCTAAAATCATTTTCAAGTAAAAAGCTTGACAATCATTCATACCAAGCTCTTGGAGCTTGTTTTAAACCATAAAGCGCTTTGTCAAGTTTATAAACATGATTTGGAAAATCACCATTTTCAAAACCAGGGGGTTGTTTGACATACACCTTTTCTTTAAGGTATCCGTTTAGGAATGCACTTTTCACGTCCATTTGATATAGCTTGATTTCCATATGAGCTGCAAAGGCTATTAAGATTCGAATAGCCTCAATTCTAGCAACTGGTGCAAAGGTTTCTTCATAATCAATCCCTTCTTCTTAGTTGTACCCTTGAACGACCAGCCTTGCCTTGTTCCTAGTGACTGTTCCTGACTCATCCAGCTTATTTCGGAACACCCACTTGGTTCCAATGATTGTTCTTTCTACAGGTTTAGGTACAAGGTGCCACACTTTGTTTCTTTCAAATTGATGAAGTTCTTCTTGCATGGCCGTGATCCAATCTGAATCTGCAAGAGCTTCATTTACACTTTTTGGCTCAATGTTAGAAAGAAAAGCATAGAAAGCACAAAAATTCTTAAGTTTAGATCTAGTTTGCACTCCAGTATTAATATCTGACAAGATTTGATCAAGAGGGTGCGAACTATGGTGCTTCCATGGTCTTGGATTAATTTGATCCACAGACACATGTTTTGGTCTAACTAAAGTATGTGTAGGATCAGGTTCAAGAACACCTCCTGAACCTGTTTCTGCACCTGTTTGCAAACTGGTTCCTGAAGAACATGGTTCCGAACAGGGTTCAATGGTGTTTTCCCCGGTTCGATTTTCACCTTATCTGCCATTTTGAGGAACAACTTCTGTACCTGTTTCCTTCAGGGTGTTCTCACCTTGTTTTTCTTGGTTCAACGATTCCTTTTGGACAAGTCCTAATTCAAACTCTTCATCCTATGCATTTTTCTCATTCAAAGAGTCAAATTCATCAAAAAGCACATGCACACTTTCTTCAACACACAAGGTTCTTTTGTTAAAGACTTTGTATGCCTTGCTGTGAGAAGAATAACCAATAAATATTGCCTCATCACTTCTAGGATCGAACTTTCCCAAGGCATCCTTTCCATTATTATGCACAAAACATTTACAACCAAAAGTTCTCAAGTGCATAATATTAGGTTTTCTGCCTTTGAAGAGTTCATAAGGAGTTTTGCTCAACATGGGTCTGATCATACATCTATTCATAATATAGCACAATGTGTTCAAAGCTTCTACCCAAAAGTTCCTAGGAAGACCACTAGCAACAAGTATTGTTCTAGTCATATCTTCTAGGGTACGATTTTTACGCTCAACCACCCCATTCTGTTGGGGTGTTGTTGGAGCCGAGAAGTTGTGATTAACACCATGCATATTACAAAAATTTGTAAAATTTACATTTTCAAATTCAGTACCATGATCAGACCTCAAGCTAACCAATGAGTGTCCTACTCTCTTTTCAACCCTTTTTAGAAAAGCAATAAAGTTTTCGAACGTTTCATCCTTGGAAGCCAAGAACAGGGTCCAAGTAAATCGAGAGTAGTCATCCACTATGACAAGCACATACCTCTTCCCACCTCTACTTACTATCCTCATGGGACCACATAGATCAATGTGTAATAATTCAAGAGGTCGGGTAGTGCTTACATACTTTTTAGATTTTAAGGAAGATCTGACTTGTTTTCCTTTTGCACAAGCTTCACATACCTTGTCATCATTATACTTGATGGAAGATAGTCTAACAACCAAGTCCTTGGAAACAAGTTTGTTTAGCAAGGACAGGCTTGCATGACCTAGTCTCTTGTGCCATAGCATTATATCATCATTTAAAGCATTTAAACAAGTCAGACTCTTTTGGGGAAGAGTGGAAATACAAACTTTATAGACATTTTGACATCGCTTCCCCCTTAATACAACATCTCCTGTGTTGTCATTCACAACCAAGCAACGTGTTTTTGAAAACAATACTAGGTTGTTCTTGTCACACAGTTGGGACACACTTAGCAAATTATGTTTTAACCCATCAACTAAGTGCACATTATCAATTGAGTGGGAGAGAGTTTTACCAATATTACCTATACCGACAATAGTCCCAGACTTGCCGTTTCCAAATGCTACACTCCCACCATTCAGAGCTGTAAGTGAGAGGAAATTTGATCTTTCACCAGTCATGTGCCGTGAACACCCACTATCAACAAACCACGACTGCCTGTTTTCAGGGTTGTTTGTGGGGTTGTTCGTAAGGTTGTTCTCTCTCACTTCAGCCTGCAAAACAGATCACGGGTTAGTTTTGGGAACCCAGATCCACTTGGGTCCCATTCTTTTAGACATGTAAAGCTCATCTTTTCTAATCCAGATTTGTTTCACATACCTTTCATTCTTTTCATTGGCATGTTTTCTCACGGGGCAGGTGTATCTATAATGACCCGTTTTACCACAATGAAAGCAAACAATATTTTCCGGTAATCCCGCATACTTTCTATGTATTGGGTAAATGGTCCGTTTGGGCTTGTATCCAAGTCCCTTTTTGTTTCGATTGTGGTGAGTATTTAACCAATCAAGGGCTTGAGAAGATTTGTTCCAACGTTTGTTTGTCGCAAGGTCGGTTTTCAATTTTTCTATGGTGACATGCAAACTTTCCTTCTCGTCTAGCAAGGATTCAACCATTCCTTCCGCCTCAAAGAGTTTTTCTTCAATTTTCGAATAATCTCCATTTTTCAGAAAAAGTTCTTCTCTAAGCTCATTAAAACTCTCATGTAAACCGAGTTTTTCATTTTTAAGAGTCTCATTTTCGAGCTCTAGGTCACGAACTTCTCTTTTTAGATCAGCACAGGTATCTATCAAATTATATAGAAGTTCTTCTAAAGTAGCTTTCTTAAGACCATGTACCTTGTTCTTGAGATCTGAGAGACTGATTGTTGATTCATCATCTGAGTCTGAATCAGTTTGTGCCATCAGGGCTATGACCTCTTCTTCAGCTTCAGATTCTCCTTCATCCTCATAGGAATCTCCCCAAGCAGCCAGCATAGCTTTCAAGAATCGCTTGCCCAGATTGTTAACAGGGTGTTTTCGACCCTGTTTTTGAAGTTGTTCGGGCATCTGATCTTCTCGAAGTAGAGGACAGTTTTTGACTAAGTGATCTGGTTTGCCGCACTTGAAACACCCTGTGAGCTGTTCTTTAGGGGTGTCTCTGGACTTACTGAAATCTTTTTTTTTGTTGTTCTCCTTGACCTTTTTGAAGAATTTCTTGAATTTTCTGGTCATTAGGGCCATATCTTCATTTTCAAGGTCAGAGTCAGTGTCCTCATGTGCTTTCAAGGCAAGCCCACGATCCTTCTTTTTCTCCTCTTTTTGTTGTGAGTTCTTTCGGAGTTCATAGGTTTGGAGATTACCAATCAACTCGTCGAGGGTGATCTTGTTCATGTCTTTAGCTTCTTGGATGGCTGTTACTTTGGCCTCCCACGTACGAGGTAGAATTATAAGGATCTTCCTCACCAACTCTTCAGTGGTGAAGGATTTTCCCAAGGATTTTAACTCGTTCGTTATGTGGGTAAACCGTGTATACATATCCATTATAGTCTCACGATCACCCATATCAAACAACTCATATTGTCGCATAAGTAGCTCAATTCTAGATTGTTTAACTTGACTCGTACCTTCATGAGCAACTTGCAAGGCGTTCTAGATAGCTTGGGCTGATTCACACTCAGAGATGCGAGTGTATTCATCAGGTCCTAAGCCAAAATATAGTAGCTTCTTGGCCGTGGCATTCTTTTCCATTTTCTTGTAATCTTCAGCATCGAACTCTTTGGGTTCCTTAGGAATTATCTTGCCATCTTCAAGCACCTTCGTGGGAACAAGGGGCCCGTTCTTGATCCATAACTCATAATCTTCTGCCTGAATATAATTTTCCATCCTATTCTTCCACCAACTATAATGTTGGCCGTTGAAATAGGGTGGACGAGTAATGGATTGCCCTTCAAGAATTCCTTGTGGTGTACTCATTTTCAGAATCTCTCAAGGCGTTAGCCTTTTGTAAGAGAACCTGCTCTGATACCACTTGTTAGATCTTAGAGTATCCTACCACAAGAGGGGGGGTGAATTGTGGTGTCTGATTTTCGCGTTATATATGACAAACACCTCGGTGACTTGTTTGTATAGGGTGTTTTCAAATATAGCAAGAGCGAAAATTATCAAGATAGATGCGGAAATTAAAGCACGCACAATTTTTCACGTGGAAAACACCTCTAGCCCAACTGAGGTGTGAAAAACCACGACCTACCTCGTGTAGGATTTAACCACTTCACTAAACCGCGCTTAACACGTTACAATTGTAACACACCTTGTTACAACCTTGCAACCACGTAATCTCCTTCTCAAGGCAGATTACACCACGTCCAAATCTCACCAGATTGGACACGTCCAAAGTCCACACGACTAGGACACACTCACTCACTTTTGACTGATCTGAGATCAAGGTCAAAAACACCTTACTGGGGTGCTTCTCACTAAGCAGATGTAAGGTACAAATGAAGATCCTATTATGCCAATATCTTGAAAACACACTTTTAACACAACTTGTCTCGGTTTTCTCTTTTCTCAAGAATAGCTCAAAGCACTTTTTTTGTTCTACAAAACCTCCTTTTTGAATCTCGTTTTGTGTTGTGTTCTCTCCCTTTTTGTGTTTTCCTTTGTGGCAGTCTATGTCCGTGTGTTTTCATCTCAAATGCTTCTCCCTTTTTATGCTCAAAAAGAAACGGTAAAAACGAGGGAGAGAGGAGAGAAAATCAACTAAGTTTGGTAAAGATGATTTTCCTTTTTTCAAATAAAAATCCCAACGGCTCTTTAAGAAAATCTTCCCAAAATTATAGCATTCTAAGAAGATTATTTTTAGCCATAATAGCCGTGGAAAATCTTGTGAAGGCATTTTGAAAAGCTTTCCAAGAGATGAGAGAGAGAGAAAGAGATAACATTTCGATTTAAGGTTTTCCAAAAATAGGTTTTGCAATCTCCCATAATATTTCCAAGAATTATCCTTTCCAAGAAAATAGCAATCTTGAGTTTAAGGAATTATTCTGGAGATCTTGGCCAACCGAAAATAAGTTTTCAAGTATAACCGGGTAAGGCCAGTTTAGGTCAGAAACACCCTAGGCACCCTGTTAACAGGGTTGTTCGCAACTGGTGTTCTGAAGCGTTTAGCACAAACACCGATTCAAGAGGTGTTTTATAAGGTGTTTTCAGTATTGGCATATTAACAAGAGTCTAAATAAATAAAATCCATATACCCCAGACTTCTTGTTTTAAACTAGTCATCTTGTCCAAGATCTGTATAGATGCCGTGAACACCAAGGTCACCTTGTTTGTTGGGATTGTTCTTTGTCTTGCTAGAGTTCATGAATTGCTTCTCGCACGATCAACTCAATCATCTCATGGAGGTGGTGATCTGGAGAGTGAACCATTAGGTATGAGACCTGTTCTCAAGACGTGTTCTCAACATTCAACAAACAGGTTAATGTGCATTGTTGAAAACATGTTCTCAGGACTTGTTCTCAACGATCAACAAGTTAAAGCACATGTTGAAAACATCTTGTTTGGAGCAACATTCCTTTAGGTTTGTTATCATCAAAACATAATAAAGGTTTCAACAAATTCCCCCTTTTTGATGATGACAAACCAAGTATCCATATTGACAAAAAGGTAATGCTGATAGGGATCCACAAGGCAATTAGAGTCCAGGCCAGTCAAATAGGGATCCACAAGGCAATTAGAGTCCAGGCCAGTCAACATTCAAACATGTTTTCAACATGTTTTCATTTCATGTTCCATGTTATACTGAATTCTTCCCCCTTTTGGCATCATTAAAAAGGAAGAACAACGAAATAGAAATCATATGGAACCACATATACTGCAAAAATATACTGTTAATAACAAGGCAGTACAGTAAATGCAGAGACAACAAACAAAACACCAACAGACACTAGACAACACCCTATACAATCAAGGTGCAGGAGGTGGTTTTGTTTGCAGAGGAGGGATAGAGGGGGCAAGGGTGGAGAGAAGAGCAAGTAAGTCTTCATATCGCTTGGCAGAGCGAGCTTGTTCTTCAGCGAAGGCAGCTTTGACTGCGGAGAGTTCTTTCTTGAGGCGAGCATTGTCCTCAAGAACAACCTCAACCTGTGCAGAAACAGGTGGTCGAGGTGCTCGACGACCCTGTTTGGAGGCTGATCCCTCAATCTCATAGCCGCACCCAAGTAGGGTATCAACTCCGAAGTCATCAATTGTTTGTGCGGCTACTCTCCGTGTGAGCACTATCCCAAAGTGCTCCAATACCTTCGTCAGTAGGAACCCATAACCGAGATCATGTGCTCGGGAGGTGTTCGCAATTCGCCCAATGTGGCGAATCATGATTGCAGGAAGGTTAATGGGTTCTTCCCTGTCCAGAAGGTCAACAAGGCATTGATCAAAGAGATCTGCCGAATTTCGCCCTTGACCTCTTGGAATCATGTTCTTGATAACGAACATGAACAGCAGTTGGTGGGGAGGAATGAGATCACCCTTCTTTACAGAGGAGGGTGTTTTCAGACCCTGTTTGCGACTGAGGCGCTTGGATACCTCGAGAAGCTGAGCAGGTTCCAGAGTTGTTTTGTCGTCCCTCACATACACCTCGAATCCTTGCGAGGGTATGCCCAAAATTTGCCTAAGTAAGGACGAATCAAACTTGATGCTGTGTCCACTCACTGAGCTGGTCACCACTCCGTTGGTGAAACTGCAGTTTGCGTAAAACTCCACCAACTCAGGCACAGAACATCCCAGCTGGGTGTTTGCAAACAGTTGTAACCAACCTTGGGTTTGAAGTTTTGTCAAGAACACCCCCACACCCTGTTCTTGAAAGAAGTCTATATTCACAACCTTCCCCCTGACTACATTGCGTTTAAGCAACTTTGCATGTTGGTCAGTCGAGGGAGAGGGTGTGAATTATTTGGGGCGTTTGGTAGTAGGAACAGGGGTGGCAGCCTTTGGTGGAGGGGATATTCTTGGCCTTTTCTGGAGAGGTGTTTCTGCTGGCTTAGGAACAGGTTTAGGGGTTGTTTGTGGCAGTGGTTCTTCGATGATGTTGAAGAACACCGGTCTCCCTTGTTCAAAGGAGTTGTTCTCAGAGTCAGAATATGAGAACCCTTCAGAGGAGGAAGAAGAGATCTCCTGAATGAAGGGAACAGAGGATTTGGAGGATTTAGGTGTTGAAAGGAAGGCAATTCTCGCAGATTTGCGAGAAGCAGGAGAAGAGGGAGTTGAAGAGGTGCAAGATCTTGATGGTGGTCGTGGTCTTGGAGTCCGTTTACGCTTAGCCACCATCTTTACTCTTTTCCTCTTTTCTCCAGTCTGAGAAGTGAGAGGAATAGAGTCGTCCCCGAGAACAGGGCTTTCTTCTTCAGAATCCTCAACGAACACATCCCCTGGTCTTTGAGATGTTTCTGGAAGGGGTAGAGAAGAACAGGGTTCAGAGATTATTTCTGGGTTCTTCAAGATTTTGTCTTGAAGACCCGAAGAGCTGTCATCGGTTCCAGAAGGAATGGGACACGGAATTGTCCCTACATGCACCACTAACTCCCAGCCAAAGGAGTAGGGAATGTCGCATAATTCATGCCCAGTGTTTTTGAGGTTTATTTGGGTAAGAAATTCGAAGGTTTTGTGGGTTATTGGCCGAGGAGGAGCAGGAGTCGAGTGAATGACCATGCTCTTGTCTTTGGAGATGGATGCAGAGTTAGTTTTGGGAGCCATTGCTGTTTTGAGAGATTTTGCTTGAGGGCGATTTCTGTGAAAGAGAAGATTAGGGTTTAGCCTGTTTGCAGAGGTGGCTTTTGAGGATGATGATAAGACGCAGAGAACAGGGCTGATTAAAGGAAGAGCTGCCTAAGCATTTAAGAGGCGCAAGGTTTTAGGAGGGGGTAATGATTAAAACAGTAACCGTGCACCTTGAAAAGGGAGGAATAATTAGATGCAAGCACATTTCCATTAGCATTGAAAAACAAAGAGACATACCTGTTCGAGCCGCCTGTTCTTGAGCATGCTTTTCTCATCCCAAGGTCTGTCATGACTACTCTTTCTCCATCTCTCAAGACGGCAGTACATAATCATGAGAGTACACAGACTATACATATCCTTTAAACGCAGACCACAAAGATGACAATCAAGGGAGAAGAACAGGTATTATAGGGTGGTTTCGTCAGCCTGATCTACTTCTGAGAACAGGTGTTCTCAGGGTGTTTTCACCAATCCCAGTTCCAGTCTGTTTCTTTCAAACTGATCTCTAGCTAGAGCCTTAGTGAATATATCAGCAATCTGATTTTCCGTTGAGCAAAAATTCATAGAAATTAAACCTTTTCCCACATTATCTCTCAGGAAATGGTGTCGAATGTCAATATGTTTTTTCCTTTTGTGTTGACAAGGGTTTTTGGCAATGTTAATAGCGCTAGTATTATCACAAAAAATAGGAATGCGTCCAGTGTCAACACAAAAATCCTTAAGCTGTTGTCTTATCCACAACAGTTGAGCACAACATGAAGCAGCTGCAACATATTCAGCTTCTGCTGTGGACATGGCAACTGAATGTTGCTTCTTGGTAGCCCAGGATACCAAACAAGGTCCAAGAAAATGAGCCATACCTGAGGTACTCTTTCTATCAACTAGGAAACCTGCATAGTCAGCGTCAGCATATCCAACAAGATCAAGATTGCAACCTTTAGGATACCATAGAGATAAATCAGGTGTATGCTTTAAATATCTTAGTATCCGTTTAACATCCTTAAGATGAGTCTCTTTAGGACTAGACTGAAAACGTTCACATAAACCAACACTAAAAACAATATTCGGTCTACTAGCAGTTAGGTATAGGAGTGACCCAATCATATCCCTATAGAGTTTCTCCTCAACTGAGGAACTCCCATCATCCATAACCAACTTGGTTGAAGGAGAAATGGGAGTGTCTATGGGTTTGGCCGACTCCATCCCAAAACGCTTAAGTAGTTCCTTGATATACTTTTGTTGATGGATCATGGTGCCGTTTGGAGTTTGCTTGATTTGTAAGCCTAAGAAGAAATTAAGCTCACCCATCATGCTCATCTCAAACTCACTCCTGATCATATTCGAAAATTCATGGCATAAATCATGATGTGTTGCACCGAAAATAATGTCATCGACATATATTTGAACAATCAACAAATGTTTCCCCTTAGATTTTAGAAACAAGGTATTGTCTACCTTGCCTCTTCTAAAATCATTTTCAAGTAAAAAGCTTGACAATCATTCATACCAAGCTCTTGGAGCTTGTTTTAAACCATAAAGCGCTTTGTCAAGTTTATAAACATGATTTGGAAAATCACCATTTTCAAAACCAGGGGGTTGTTTGACATACACCTTTTCTTTAAGGTATCCGTTTAGGAATGCACTTTTCACGTCCATTTGATATAGCTTGATTTCCATATGAGCTGCAAAGGCTATTAAGATTCGAATAGCCTCAATTCTAGCAACTGGTGCAAAGGTTTCTTCATAATCAATCCCTTCTTCTTAGTTGTACCCTTGAACGACCAGCCTTGCCTTGTTCCTAGTGACTGTTCCTGACTCATCCAGCTTATTTCGGAACACCCACTTGGTTCCAATGATTGTTCTTTCTACAGGTTTAGGTACAAGGTGCCACACTTTGTTTCTTTCAAATTGATGAAGTTCTTCTTGCATGGCCGTGATCCAATCTGAATCTGCAAGAGCTTCATTTACACTTTTTGGCTCAATGTTAGAAAGAAAAGCATAGAAAGCACAAAAATTCTTAAGTTTAGATCTAGTTTGCACTCCAGTATTAATATCTGACAAGATTTGATCAAGAGGGTGCGAACTATGGTGCTTCCATGGTCTTGGATTAATTTGATCCACAGACACATGTTTTGGTCTAACTAAAGTATGTGTAGGATCAGGTTCAAGAACACCTCCTGAACCTGTTTCTGCACCTGTTTGCAAACTGGTTCCTGAAGAACATGGTTCCGAACAGGGTTCAATGGTGTTTTCCCCGGTTCGATTTTCACCTTATCTGCCATTTTGAGGAACAACTTCTGTACCTGTTTCCTTCAGGGTGTTCTCACCTTGTTTTTCTTGGTTCAACGATTCCTTTTGGACAAGTCCTAATTCAAACTCTTCATCCTATGCATTTTTCTCATTCAAAGAGTCAAATTCATCAAAAAGCACATGCACACTTTCTTCAACACACAAGGTTCTTTTGTTAAAGACTTTGTATGCCTTGCTGTGAGAAGAATAACCAATAAATATTGCCTCATCACTTCTAGGATCGAACTTTCCCAAGGCATCCTTTCCATTATTATGCACAAAACATTTACAACCAAAAGTTCTCAAGTGCATAATATTAGGTTTTCTGCCTTTGAAGAGTTCATAAGGAGTTTTGCTCAACATGGGTCTGATCATACATCTATTCATAATATAGCACAATGTGTTCAAAGCTTCTACCCAAAAGTTCCTAGGAAGACCACTAGCAACAAGTATTGTTCTAGTCATATCTTCTAGGGTACGATTTTTACGCTCAACCACCCCATTCTGTTGGGGTGTTGTTGGAGCCGAGAAGTTGTGATTAACACCATGCATATTACAAAAATTTGTAAAATTTACATTTTCAAATTCAGTACCATGATCAGACCTCAAGCTAACCAATGAGTGTCCTACTCTCTTTTCAACCCTTTTTAGAAAAGCAATAAAGTTTTCGAACGTTTCATCCTTGGAAGCCAAGAACAGGGTCCAAGTAAATCGAGAGTAGTCATCCACTATGACAAGCACATACCTCTTCCCACCTCTACTTACTATCCTCATGGGACCACATAGATCAATGTGTAATAATTCAAGAGGTCGGGTAGTGCTTACATACTTTTTAGATTTTAAGGAAGATCTGACTTGTTTTCCTTTTGCACAAGCTTCACATACCTTGTCATCATTATACTTGATGGAAGATAGTCTAACAACCAAGTCCTTGGAAACAAGTTTGTTTAGCAAGGACAGGCTTGCATGACCTAGTCTCTTGTGCCATAGCATTATATCATCATTTAAAGCATTTAAACAAGTCAGACTCTTTTGGGGAAGAGTGGAAATACAAACTTTATAGACATTTTGACATCGCTTCCCCCTTAATACAACATCTCCTGTGTTGTCATTCACAACCAAGCAACGTGTTTTTGAAAACAATACTAGGTTGTTCTTGTCACACAGTTGGGACACACTTAGCAAATTATGTTTTAACCCATCAACTAAGTGCACATTATCAATTGAGTGGGAGAGAGTTTTACCAATATTACCTATACCGACAATAGTCCCAGACTTGCCGTTTCCAAATGCTACACTCCCACCATTCAGAGCTGTAAGTGAGAGGAAATTTGATCTTTCACCAGTCATGTGCCGTGAACACCCACTATCAACAAACCACGACTGCCTGTTTTCAGGGTTGTTTGTGGGGTTGTTCGTAAGGTTGTTCTCTCTCACTTCAGCCTGCAAAACAGATCACGGGTTAGTTTTGGGAACCCAGATCCACTTGGGTCCCATTCTTTTAGACATGTAAAGCTCATCTTTTCTAATCCAGATTTGTTTCACATACCTTTCATTCTTTTCATTGGCATGTTTTCTCACGGGGCAGGTGTATCTATAATGACCCGTTTTACCACAATGAAAGCAAACAATATTTTCCGGTAATCCCGCATACTTTCTATGTATTGGGTAAATGGTCCGTTTGGGCTTGTATCCAAGTCCCTTTTTGTTTCGATTGTGGTGAGTATTTAACCAATCAAGGGCTTGAGAAGATTTGTTCCAACGTTTGTTTGTCGCAAGGTCGGTTTTCAATTTTTCTATGGTGACATGCAAACTTTCCTTCTCGTCTAGCAAGGATTCAACCATTCCTTCCGCCTCAAAGAGTTTTTCTTCAATTTTCGAATAATCTCCATTTTTCAGAAAAAGTTCTTCTCTAAGCTCATTAAAACTCTCATGTAAACCGAGTTTTTCATTTTTAAGAGTCTCATTTTCGAGCTCTAGGTCACGAACTTCTCTTTTTAGATCAGCACAGGTATCTATCAAATTATATAGAAGTTCTTCTAAAGTAGCTTTCTTAAGACCATGTACCTTGTTCTTGAGATCTGAGAGACTGATTGTTGATTCATCATCTGAGTCTGAATCAGTTTGTGCCATCAGGGCTATGACCTCTTCTTCAGCTTCAGATTCTCCTTCATCCTCATAGGAATCTCCCCAAGCAGCCAGCATAGCTTTCAAGAATCGCTTGCCCAGATTGTTAACAGGGTGTTTTC
>JACYFF010029503.1:0-17730 GCA_017589665.1 Selenicereus undatus
ATGGGGACCTAGAAATAGGTCGGAATGGTTAAAATGAAGTTTATGGTTAGTAATCCTTCCATAAGGACTTTATGAATGTCTAACACGATAGTAAAGTATGAATACGTGATATGTGACTCATATGAATATTATTGCCTGAAACGGTTTTGGTTTTAAGGGGGTTGGGGGACACTCACTGAGCGTGTGGTTGCTCATCCCACTACTCTTTCCCCTTTTCCTGAGGCTTTCTTTATAACAGGAAGAAGTTAAATTAGCTATGTCAAGATGGAACCTGTTCTTGCTTGCAAGGTGTCGTTTGTGCCCATTTGAAGGGATCTTACGTGTTTAATGAAGTCATGTTAGGTGTTCTTAGTTTGAAACGTTTGTAAACAAGTATTCTAACTTCATGTAATGTATATTGTTTATGAGTCGCTCTGTATGGCCATATGAGCCGACCATCTAGTAAGTGTTGTGTCTTCTGGTTAAAGTTAGTTATGTTTTGGGATGTAAACCCCAATACTCCGGTTGTGTGAACCGTTGAGTTGTATACTTTACTTTTTCATATTAATGAACTATTCTGGTTGGTGTACTCCGAGCGAGTGGCTCGTTGAGTTATGAACTCTGGCGTGTAGCCGTTGAGCTTCTTTAAATGTTTTACGCATTCGTTGATTTGTAGGGATTTATTGTAAGGCTTTTAGCCTGGAAACGGACAGTTTTTAGACGAAACTTTGTCCGTTTCATCCCAGAATTTAAGTAAAAAGTTATGAAAACGTAACGCTTTCGGCCCTAACGGCTGGGGGTGTTACATTGATGGTATCAGAGCATGGTCCTGAGACCATAGGTCGCGGCCTGAGTCCTGAATTCATATAGTCCGATAGGAACGCGTTCGTAATGATGTGATACATGCCTGGCTTGTGTGCAAATGTGAGTTTTATGTGAATGTTAACGCGTTTCCCTAGTTAGATGCGGCTTGAGTAAGCTGAATGGCTGGATGAGAGACTATTTGCTAAGGAATAGGTCGGATGACTCGTATTGTTGTGGATAAGATAAGTGTTAGCTGAATCGAAAGTTATTTCGTTTATATGCCTTGGTGATTTCAATTCAATGTTTAAAGAACATATGATTTGAAATTGAATGATTTGAAACCCTTAAGTCTAAGCTCATCTTTGCCCCTACAATACGATTTACTCCTCAGACCCCATAATGGAGTGAGCAGACGTACTCTAAGGTTGGTAGAGAGAGAGAGCTAGAAGCAGTTAACTGTTGAACGATTTTGAGGGGGATGGAAAATTAAATTAAAGAAAAGAAACCTCAAATACTCGATTGTCAGTCATAGTACTTAACGGTCGATCCTCAGGGACGATGGACGGATTTAGGTCACTTAAAAAAGATATACTAACTAATTAACTTTAAACTAAATGAAGATCATTCAAGAGAACTAAATTCCTAGGTTACCTAAGTATTTAACCCTAAGCATTCGTTATCCTACAACTAAGTTATCAAAAATGAAACCACAACCATAATCCACTAAACATAAACAACTATCAAACACAATCCACCTCTTTAACATACATCATTCAGTCACAATAGCACACATCAACCAAAAATTCAGCCTATTCACAAACGACCTTAGGTTGCTAAAATTGAAATTAAACAAGCAGAAACATGCTTCAACTTGAGAGATCACAGAACTTCATTCGAACCTTTACTCAAACCATACTAAATGATACTCGACTAAATGATAATCAAAACTATTAATACCTAGGCAGATTAACAGAGGTTAACAGGACACCTAATCAACTAAATGCTACTCAAAACTAAACATCCACAGGATTCAAACCAACAGGATTAAAACGAACAGAAGTAAAGCTAAATGATAATCAAAACTAAATGCTACTCAAAACAGAAATTAAACCCAGCAGAATTAGATCACTAGGAACTGGAATTGAAGTTAAAGACAACAAATAATCTACTAAAACTCAGAGACGACTAAGCTAGCAAGATGATTCAGAAGCATGATTTACCAAATTACTATTCAAGCAAGTGATGAAAATTCGATACCTGTTGCAGACCAGAACCGAGACACCGACTTCAACCATGTCCACGCCTCTAACCAGTTCGAACCAGGGGAAGGGGAGGGAGATTGAACTGTCATACGAAACTTAGGCTTCCTCGCTTTGCAGCTCAGCCCCAAACCAGCAATGGCTGAGTCGCCATTGTTCATGGTTCAAGCAAACCAACGCGTAAACAGAACACAAAAAAATGGAACAGGGGAATGGGGGAAGTAAACGAACGCAAATTTCCCAACAATAGATCGAAATCTCTCACAAAAATTTCTCCGGGGTTCGAATTACAATTCGAAATCATGAAATCAAAACTTAAATACACCAAATTGTACTTCACTAACATTAACCCTAACTCAAGAATTTGAGAAAACGAAAACTAGAATTCGAACCTAAAACAACGAAATTAAACCCTAATACTCCCTAAGAATTGCAAAAACAAACTATCATTCGAAACCTAGGTAGCAAGAATTTAAAGTAAATTAAACCTAGAAAAACTTCTCTAACCCTGAAAATGGCATCGTCTTCTTCAATTTATACCGAGCCTCAGGCGTTCGCGTCCCTTCGATGCGTGCTAGCGTGGGTGGTTGAGATGGAGCCAGATAAGGGTGTGTGCTAGCGTGTTGTGAGAGTTCACGGTGGTGGGATGGTGTTTGTACTGGGGTTCGTACGAAGTGGTTTTGGGGTATTCCCGTGGGTAGGGGTTTATGGGTTCTGAGTTTGGGAGTTACAATAGGCTGGTTTCGGGTTTGGGAAGAGATAAGGGAGAGAGAGAACGAGGTAGAGAGGGAGATGACGAGCTAGAGAGAGAGAGGAGCGAGATGGGCATGGCAGACGCACGAAGTCGGGGTTCTGGGTTCTAGGTTTGGGGATGCTGAGGAAGAACACAGATGCGAAGAAGGGGGGTTTTAAGTGGTAGCCGGTTCAGCTGAACCGATTTTCTCTGAATCGGACCGGTCCGGTTTAATTGCTGGACCGGTTTGGTTTTTTTTTCTTAATTGCTGCTTAGGCCGGTTCTCTTGAAATCTGGACCGGTTTTTCAATTCTCGACATTTTCCCACATTTCTCGCATTTTTCGCCACTTTTAGCCCTTTTTCCACATTTATTAAAAATCTGCAAAATATAATAAAATCAATTAAAAGCCTAAAAAAATATTATTAAAACGAGCATAAAACCGGTGAAAAAGTGCCTTAAAAATAACACATTTTTTGCTCAAACAAATACTCTCACACCAAGATTTTGCTCGTCCTCGAGTAAAACAAACTAAGCTAACTAAAAGAAAATGAAAATAAAAGAAGAAAATCCTAACTCACTGTCGTAGGAATGACGGTTGCATTTAGCGTATGCAACAAGCCCTTTAAACCCCTTGGACTCCCAAGTGGACGAGTGAGGTTTCGTGAGGGTTTCAAAGTGAAATACCCACAAAATTATTTCAAAAATAAAAGAAAATCTTTTTGGGTTTTCTCAAAACTGATATGTACAAAACTCGGGAAACATATGCACAACTCCTAATCAGCTAAATCACCCATGTACTGAATTATTGACCTGTATATACATAAAATGTACATCAAAGCTCTCTAACCTCTAAATGACATCAAAACACTAATTTTCACCCCATTGAACATCAAGATTTTGAATTCATCCTGATGTTTGTGTGCAAGTGTATCATCATCCACAGGACTCAGATTTATCAGAACAGACTCAATCCCTCTTAGCTGACATAACTAAATTTATTCTTATACTGACTTTGGAAGCAAGCTTTCGCAGTAGCAATATTGCCTCAAAGGGTAACACCCAGTAGCACGTGCCTCAAAGGGTCCCAGTGGCGCATGCCTCAAAGGGATACTTGTCATTCCAAATTTTATTCTTTTTCTTTTTTTTTTCTTTTATTCATAATACACTTTTTCAGCAATTTTTTTTTTCTCCCAAAGTAATCATGCCATAAGCTAGTGGGAGAATCATTCATGGAAACCTAAGACCTAAAGATAATGATGAAAGAATAAATTAAGGACTGGATAACACAACCTTTAATGAACAACTGGGGTTAGAATTAGGGCTTAGACTATCATATTCGAAGTTAAAGACTTATCACGCACATCCTACTTCTATACATGCTAATAACTAAAGCATAGGGGATTCAAACTAATCAAAAATAGTATAAATGTTCTCAAAAACAACAAAAATCATCAAAAATTTTCAAAAAAATGGTGCCTCACTCCCACACCAAAACTTCACAATGTCCTCATTGGGAGAATTAAGGCGCTAAAAAGCAAGTCCATAAACTAAACAACCGGAAAACCTAGAATATATACAACTAGAACACCACCAAAAACATAAAACCAAAAACAAAATAAAACCAAAATGAAAATGAAAAGCAAAACTGAAATCAAAGAAAACACACATATTTACAAAAACAAAACCAAACATCAAAATCAAAGACCTACTAAATCCTAAACTAAACCAAAAGAAATCTAAAACATAAGAAAGAAAAACAAAAGTGAAAAAATAAAATCAAAGGAAAAACTAAAGCATGTTATGCTAAAGAAACAAAATGAAACATAAGAAACAACCCTAGATAAAGACAATTAACAAGTATTTACAAAATCTTAATATATACACTAAGCACGAAAACAGAAGAAAAGGAATGAAAAAGAATAGAAGGGTGGAACGATCATACCAGGTTGGATACAGATTGTACCCAACTATAAAGTCGATGAAGCATCAACCACTCCATATAAAAGCTGAAAAGGTGGATACTAAAGTAAACCAAAAAACAACTATCAACTATACAGGAATAGCCTGAAAAGAAAAGAGAAAAACAAAGGAAAGAGAAAGAAGAAAAGGAGTTGCTAGCAAATTAGGTTGGGTGCTGAGTACACCCAAACTATCGCAGATCGCAATAAGTCACGGAGTAGGGCCGGGTCACGGAGCATCAGACACTCCACATCCTCTGGGGTTGGCAGCTCGAGAAATGGTTTCAACCTCTGGCCATTGACTTTGAACAGGGCACCGGTTTGCAAATCCTGAATTTGGACTGCACCATAAGGAAAAACATGAGAGAAAACATAAGGGCCCGTCCAGCGGGACCTTAATTTCCCTGGAAATAAGTGAAGCCGAGAGTCATACAAAAGTACTTGCATTCCCGGGGCAAATTCTTTTCTTGAAACATGTTGATCATGAAACAACTTTGCCCTCTCCTTGGAAGATCGAGCACTCTCATATGCTTCCGCTCTGATTTCATCAAGTTCACTCAATTGCAGTCGTCTCATGTCTCCCGCCTCAGTCAAATCATAGTTGAGCTTCCTAATAGCCCACCAAGCTCGGTGCTCTAACTCTACAGGTAGATGGCAAGGCTTACCACAAACTACTTTGTAAGGGGACATGCTGAGGGGAGTCTTATAAGCTGTCCTATAGGCCCAGAGAGCATCCATCAACTTATCGGCCCAATCTTTCCTATGCCTACTCACAGTTTTCTCCAGGATCTGTTTTATCTGCCGATTGGAAACTTCAACTTGGCCGCTTGTTTGAGGGTGGTAAGGGGTAGCCAGCCTATGGACTATCGAATATCTTCTAAGCAAGGCATCAAAAGATCTATTATTAAAATGAGTACCCTGGTCACTAATGAGAGCCCGGGGCATGCCAAAACGAGCAAAGATATTTTCCCTAAGAAATTTCACTACAACTTTAGTGTCGTTAGTCCGAGAGGGAATGGCTTCCACCCGCTTAGATACATAATCCACAACCAATAAAATGTACTCATTCCCAAAAGATATTGGAAATGGTCCCATGAAATCAATACCCCACACATCAAAAACTTCCACTACAATAATGGGGTTTAATGGCATCATGTATTTCTTGGTTATCTTGCCTAATTGCTGACATCTGGGACAACTCTTGTAGAATTCAATGGCATCCTTAAACAAAGTTGGCCAATAAAAGCCGGATAGAAGAATCTTGGCAGCTGTTTTCCTCCCCCAAAAATCCCCCCCCCCCAAGCTTGGTCATAACAAAAAGGCAGTACATTCCTTACTTCATGGTCAGGTACGCACCTTCTAAAAACTTGGTCAGAACAGTATTTTAACAGATAAGGGTCATCCCAAACGAAAAACTTTACCAAGTGAAAGAGTTTATCCTTGTCATGCTTGGTCCATCCCTCAGGAATCCTATTGGTAACTAAATAGTTGACAATATCAGCATACCATGGATCAGGATGCACAGCATACAGTTGCTCATCAGGGAAACATTCAGAAACACTAGACCCACTCTCACATGTAATCCTAGACAAGTGATCAGCTACAAGGTTTTCAGACCCTTTTCTATCCTTGATTTCACAATCAAATTCCTGTAAAAGCAAAATCCATCTTACAAGTCTAGGTTTAGCATCCTTTTTAGAGAGAAGGTGCTTAAGGGCAGAGTGGTCAGTGTAAACAATCACATGGGAACCAATCAGATATGGTATGAACTTTTGAAAACCAAAGACAACAACTAAAAATTCCTTTTCAGTAACAGTTTAATTCAGTTGAGCATCATTCAATATATGACTTGCATAATAAATCACATGGGGTTTTCTATCAATGTGCTGTCCAAGTACAACCCCAAGAGCAAAATCCGATGCATCACACATTAATTCAAAAGATTCCCCCCAAACAGGAGGATGAATGACAGGAGCAGAAGTAAGGGTCTGTTTAAGCTTAGAAAATGCCTCATGACATGCTTCAAAAAAGTTAAATGGCATATCTTTAGCTAACAAATTGGACAAAGGCTTTGCAATTTTACTGAAATCCTTAATGAATCGTCGATAAAAGTCTGCATGTCCAAGAAAGGACCTAACTTCTTTCACACTTTTGGGAGGGGGAAGATTGATGATCAAGTCAGTCTTAGCTTTGTCCACATCAATTCCATCTTTGGAAATAATATGACCTAAGACTATACCTTTCTTAACCATAAAGTGACATTTCTCTCAATTTAAAGTCAAACTTTTCTCCCTACACCTTTCTAAAACTTTTCTCAAATTATATAAGCAATTATCAAAACAAGATCCAAACACAGAGAAATCATCCATAAAAATTTCCATGCATTGCTCAATCAAATCTGAGAAAATAGAAATCATGCATCTTTGAAAAGTATCAAGGGCATTACACAGTCGAAAGGCATTCTTCTGAAAGCATATGTCTCAAATGGGCAAGTGAAAGTGGTCTTCTCCTGATCCTTAGGAGCAATTGAGATCTAAGTATATCTAGAATATCCATCCAGGAAGCAATAGAAGGAATGTCCAGCTAATCTTTCTAGCATCTCGTCTAAGAAGGGAAGGGGGAAATGGTCTTTCCTGGTGGCAGCATTCAATTTTCTATAGTCTATACACACACGCCATCCAGATTGAACTCTAGTAGGGATTAATTCATTCTTATCATTCCTAATTACAGTGATGCCAGTCTTTTTTGGAACGACCTAAACAGGACTAACCCATTCACTATCAGATATTGGATAAATGATCCCATGATCTAACCATTTCAAAACCTCCTTCTTGACCACTTCCTGAAGAGTAGGATTTAAATGCCTTTGTCGATCTCGGTAAGGTTGAACATGGTCCTCTAGATGGATTCTATGTTGCACCATAGAAGGACTTGTCCCCTTAATATCCCCTCAAGTCCGTCCCAAGGATTCCTTATTCTCCCTAAGCAAAGAAATGAGTTTGTCTTCTTGGTCCCAATCCAAGTCAGAACCCATAATAACAGGTAAGGATTCATCAGGTCCTTAAAATGCATACTTAAGAGAATCGGGGAGGGGTTTCAATTCAAGAATAGTGGGGAAAACAGATCCATCAGCAGATTCAGACATAGTAGTGAGTAAGCAATCAGCATCAGAGCATAAGTCATCAAATTCAAACATATCATACTCAGGATTATCTTTTATCAGAAATGACTCATACTCAGTAACAATTGCATCATCCAAATCATCATCAAACACATGGTTCTCTATCCAATTAAGGGTAGAAGAGTCAATATCATCAAATCCTGACAGCTGCCTTTGCATGTTAAAAATATTTACTTCCACAGTCATATTATCAAAAGACAGTCTCATCATACCATTTCGACAGTTAATGAGGGCATTAGTAGTAGCTAAAAATGGACGCCCTAGAATCACAGGGATCTGACTGGCTAGACTAGGTATTTCCTTTTTAGTTTCAATCACCACGAAGTTCACTGGGTAGATGAAGTCACCCACTCTAATCAACACATCCTCAACTATCCCCCGAGGTATTCTAGTGGATCTATCAGCCAACTGAATGACCATCCTGGTAGGTTTCAATTCACCCAATTCTAGCCTTTCATACTCAGCAAAGGGAATCAAATTCACATTAGCCTTTAAATCAAGCAATGCTCTATGAATGAGTTGATCCCCTATGACTATAGACATAGTAGGGCAACCAGGGTCCTTATACTTTGCTGGTATCTGGGAAAGGATGGAGTTAGCCCCAGAAGACAGGAATGCCTTCTTAGGTACACTAGTTGCCTTTTTTGTAGTGCATAAATCCTTTAAAAATCTGGCATAAGGAGGCATCTGCTCAATAACATCAAGTAAGGGAATATTGATCTTGACTTGAGAGAAGGTCTCCCTTATCTTCTCAATATTGCCTTGATCTTTCTTCTTCAATCTATGAGGGAAAGGAGGTAAAGGCATCAGGATTTTTTGAGAAGAGGAGGAATGAGGAAAGGAAGGACTCTTAGAAGGTGAATCTCTAGCTGAATCAAAAGAGTCTTTTTCTTGAAGTTCCTCTTCCTTGGAGGGTGGTGAAGACGAAGGACTATTAGATGCATTGGGAACACTATCAGGAGTATCCCCTGACCCATTGGAAGAACCAGTCTCTTGTGCAGATGATGGGGAAGAATTCTGAAAGAATTGATGAGGATACCTACAAGGTTCATTAGGGTTCCTCACTTGGTTATCAACCTCTCGACCAGAACGGAGAGAAATAACTGCATTCAATTTTCTCACTAACTCATTAATGCCACTAGAAGGGGAAGGGGTATGACCCTTAGGGTTCACTTCAGGTTGACTTGGAAAAGTACCTGGTTCCCTAGAAGAAGATGCCAACTGGGAAAACTGTTCAGTGATCATTCTCATCATTTTTTCCATGTGAGCATTGTTAGCATTAATCATTCTCTCCATATTACTGTTAATTCTCCTCTCAAATTTGTCAAGGTCAGTATAAGCAGGAGGAGGTTGCATTTGAGCTACAGGTTGTGGAGGTCTAGGAGCATTAGGCGCACTTGAGAATGTGGGTGTTGGAAAAGACTGTGGAGGCTGAGCCGAAGGCTGGAAATTGTTTCCATGAAACATCCCTGGTTGAGAATTATGTACAACGGCATCAGGTCCACTAGCCCATGACAAATTAGGGTGATTCCTCTACCCTGAGTTATAATAAGGGGAGTACGGGTCATTCTTTGGTCTTTGTAAAACCATACTTGCTTGTTCTTGTTCAGTTGTTAATTGATGAGCAAAATAAGGACAAGCACTCAGTGAATGGTCTAAAGCTTGACAATGTGAGCAAGACACTATAGAAGTCTGAGATAGTGAGGACAACTGGGGAGATAATCCCTTCAACATGTTTTCTAAGACAGTTATCTTAGACTCTAAGTGACTCACATCAGAGACTGCATGTAAACCACCCCTTACTAACCTAGAATTTAGGTTGTCATCACGAGCGGTTTCCCACTGCATGGTTTTTTCAGCCAAGTCCTCTAGAAACTCCCAAGCAGCTGTAGGGCTTTTAGAGAGAAAACCCCCCTGACACATGGACTCTACCATGGTCCTACTTTGTTGGTCAAGTCCTTCATATACAATTTGGCATAAACGAGCTTGGTGTAGACCATGGTGGGGACATTGAGCGAATAAGGTCTTAAACCTATCCAAATATTTTCAAAATGATTCCCTATCAAGTTGCACAAACTGATTGATTTCATTCCCTAGCTTGATAGTTTTGGCATTAGGAAAATACTTTCTTAGGAACAATTTCACAAAATCATCCCAAGAAGTCACAGAATTAGCAGTCAGGCCTACATCCATGTTTTAGCAGAATCTCGCAAAGCAAAAGGAATTAATTTCATTCGTACAACATCAATGGGAATATTAGGAAACTACATCATAGAACAAACTTCTTCGAATTCCCTTAAAAACAGATAAGCATCCTCTAAACCTGCGAATTTAGGGAGCATCTGGGTGTAATGAGCTTTCAATTCGAAGGTGACATTAGGTGGAATATCAGGCACAACAAAACACGATGGCAAAGCAGTTCTAGGAGGATAGAAAGTATCGCTCAAAGTTCTTTCTTTTGCTATTTCTCCTAAGTCAAGTCGAGGCTCAATTTCGGGTACTAGGTTAGGCTCAGATTCACTCCTTCTTAATCGTCCACTTTCGGGGTCTCTAATCCAACTAGTCATGCATATCCCAACCTTCACAATCAAACAGTGGTTTTGTTTTGGGGGTTTTTGAATTTTCTTTTTTTTTGGATTTTTCAACTTTTTCAAAATGTTTTTGGATTTTTGGTTTTTTTGAAAACAAAAAGGACTAAACAAATGAAAATGAAAACAAAATAGAAAAATTAAGAATCGATTCGAAAACAAAGTTACGAAATGACTAAGCAGGAAACGACTAAATGAGTATTAACTAAACAAATCAACTAAACAAAATGACTAATAAACTAAACTACGAAATATGACTTAATCTCATGCCGTCATCCCCGGCAATGGCGCCAAAAATGTTGAACGATTTTGAGGGGGATGGAAAATTAAATTAAATAAAAGAAACCTCAAATACTCGATTGTCAGTCATAGTACTTAACGGTCGATCCTCAGGGAAGATGGAAGGATTTAGGTCACTTAAAAAAGATGTACTAACTAATTAACTTTAAAGTAAATGAAGATCATTCAAGAGAACTAAATTCCTAGGTTACCTAAGTATTTAACCCTAAGCATTCATTATCCTACAACTAAGCATAATTATCAAAAATGAAACCACAACCATAATCCACTAAACATAAACAACTATCAAACATAATCCACCTCTTTAACATACATCATTAGGTCACAATAGCATAAAGCAACCCAAAATTTAGCCTATTCAGAAACGACCTTAGGTTGCTAAAACTAAAATTAAATAGGCAGAAACATGCTCCAACTTGAGTGATCACAGAACTTCATTTGAACCATTACTCAAACCATACTAAATGATGCTCGACTAAATGATAATCAAAACTATTAATACCTGGCAGGTTAACAGAGGTTAACAGGACACCTAATCAACTAAATGCTACTCAAAACTAAAAATCCACAGCATTCAAACCGACAGGATTAAAACGAACAGAAGTAAAGCTAAATGATAATCAAAACTAAATGCTACTCAAAAAAGAAACTAAACCCAACACAATTAGATCACTAGGAACTGGAATTGAAGTTAAAGACAGCAAATAATCTACTAAAACTCAGAGACGAGTAAGCTAGAAGGATGATTCAAAAGCATGATTTACCAAATTACTATTCAAGCAAGTGATGAAAATTCGATACCTGTTGCAGACCAGAACCGAGACAACCGACTTCAACCATGTGCACGCCTCTAACGAGTTTGAACCAGGGGAAGGGGAGGGAGACTGAACTGTCAAACGAAACTTCGGCTTCCTCGCTTTACAGTTCAGCCCCAAACCAGGAATGGTTGAGTCGCCATTGTTCACGGTTCAAGCAAACCAACGCGCAAACAGAACAAAAAAAAAAACAGAACAGGGGAATGGGGGAAGTAAACGAACGCAAATTTCCCAACAATAGATCGAAATCTCTCACAAAAATTTCTCCGGGGTTCGAATTACAATTCGAAGTCACGAAATCAAAACTGAAATACACCAAATCGCAGTTCACTAACATTAACCCTAACTCAAGAATTTGAGAAAGCGAAAACTAGAATTCGAACCTAAAACAACGAAATTAAACCCTAATACTCCCTAAGAATTGCAAAAAGAAACTGAAGTTTGAAACCTAGGTAGCAAGAATTTAAAGCAAATTAAACTTAGAAAAACTTCTTTAACCCTGAAAATGGCATCGTCTTCTTCAATTTATACCGAGCCTCAAGCATTTGCGTCCCTTCGATGCGTGCTAGCATGGGTGGTTGAGATGGAGCCAGCGAAGGGCATGTGCTGGTGTGTTGTGAGAGTTCACGGTGGTGGGATGGTGTTTGCACTGGGGTTCGTACGAAGTGGTTTTGGGGTATTCCCATGGGTAGGGGTTTATGGGTTTTGGGATTGGGAGTTACTGTGGGCTGGTTTCGGGTTTTAGAAGAGATAAGGGAGAGAGAGAACGAGGTAGAGAGAGAGATGACGAGGTAGAGAGAGAGATGAGCGAGATAGGCATGGCAGACGCACGAAGTCGGGGTTCTGGGTTCTAGGTTTGGGGATGTTGAGGAAGAACACAGATGTAAAGAAGGGGGGTTTTAAGTGGTAGCCGGTTCAGATGAACCAGTTTTCTCTGAACCGGACCGGTCCGGTTTAATTGCTGGACCGGTTTGGTTTTTTTTCTTTTTCTCTTAATTGCTGCTTCGGGCGGTTCTCTTGAAATCTGGACCGGTTTTTCAATTCTCAACATTTTCCCACATTTCTCGCATTTTTCGCCACTTTCAGCCCTTTTTCCACATTTATTAAAAATCTGCAAAATAAAATAAAATCAATTAAGAACCTAAAAAAATATTATTAAAACGAGCATAAAATCGGTGAAAAAGTACCTTAAAAATAACATATTTTTAGCTCAAACATTGACCATCCTTTTATTAAAAACAAAAAGATTCGAAATAGATAAGCTATTTTTCATCCTTTGAAACTCAAGATTTTTAGATGTTAATGTCGTTTTGACTATCGAACCAAGGTTATCTTACACCGAAGGATTTACTTTCTATTACTGATGATGAGGTAGTTTAGATTCACTAATACACGCCCTTATGTTTAGCAAATGTTGCTCGTAAATGTGTATGTGCTAAGATGTGTACGTCGATAGAATCTTTCGTCATGAGTCAGGAAAGGAGTGATTGGAAATTGTTTGCTATGATTGATAATCCTACTAAGTGGTACCTTGCAGTTGTGAATTTTGAATTGCTTAAGTGAAATTAGTAGATACTTTCGTATGCATGCTTGAAAAACTATGTGCTAGCGGTAGGATGTGGATAAATATTGCGTAAGTGTACCTACTGTTCTCCTTCCTTCCCATTGTTGCCTAATCCGTGTATTACTGGCTTTCTATTATATGGATTATGATTCATGAATGGGGTGACGATGTTTTGGCTCGAACGAACCCTAATACACCCAGAAAGCGAAAGAGAGGAAGAACCTAGCAGACTTTGGAATTGTACAAAGTAACGATCCCTCCTAAGGTAAGCGACCTACAGTAAGACCCGTATGATCACCTATGGGATAGATGTACCTCATAAGACCTCAATGTATGCCTATGAGGCCATTGATGTCAGCCATACTCGCACAATTCTAGCCACTCAACACCAATCTTTCCTAAATTGGATGTGGTTTAAGGCATACCGTTGGCCATAGGCTGAAAAAAAGGGGCGATTACACGCAGACTTACATGTCTAGGTGTTCTTTCTACGTGACAACATGTGGGTCCGCATGTCTTAAAAAATTTTGTATGTCATGCGCTGTGTATGCCAACAACGTGAGTTCTTGTAATTGCTTGGCTTGAATTTGATTGAACATGTGATTGTATTAGTTAGAACGATTGATTTATGTAGTTAGTTTCACACCATGACTCTTGGATCATCATTTATAGCCCATCAATACTGTTCTCTCGTATTATAGTTGGATAAGTTGAACTCGATGTATATAATGCGTGACTAGATGACAATAAAGTTGCATTTACATGAATCACATTCATAGACATATGCATCTCATGTGTAAGAAAGTAGCATCGTAGAGCATTTAGGGTCATGTCATCCTATATGTGGACACTCATGTCTACTATGCGCGAACATTAATACACTATAGGAATTAGGTCATGACTAGTTACGTGATTGTAAATAAGTTGTTCCACTACTTGGTGTTTGCTTGACTTAAGTTGGTATAGTATATGACTTGGTCATCCAGATAATATAAGTTTTGTAATTCATAACACGATATGACCACTGACTCATTGTTTGCATTCTGAGACTTCTACGATACCATGTTTTAGCTAAGTAACTGCATGCACCAGTATTTGAAGCATGATGAAATGACCTTAGGAGCATAACCATTCTTTTGTACGAATCTATGCCTTAAGAGGCAATCAGCTCCAAGTAGTGACCCTAGGAAAAACCTTCCGTGCTAGTTCCTGCTATTCATGATCCTTGACCTTTCATGCTCTATTGTTAACCCCACGTGATGTCAATGTAGTCTCGAGTGTTGCTTCAAGTTCTTTCATTGCCAATATGGTATAATTTGATGTTTTTGCTACCTTAGTGTGATGTGATAACCTTTTAGTAAATGATTTAACCTTAGATTGTCCTAATATCTTCATGTTTTAGAACGAACCTGATTATGTTAACCTCTTCATACGACCTTGACATGTCATGTCTAAGTTACCATGAAGGTAAGGCCCGTCAACCATACATGCTTTCATTTTCTGAATTGCTTGCTATATGTATATTAACTAGTTTCATGTTACCTCCAATTCCTAAACTTGAGAATGCTGAATTTGCTGATATTATGCAATAGTATGTGATGCTATTATACTTAAATGATGTTATGTGACGCTATTATGCTTAAATGATACTATGTGGTGCTATGTGACGTTTTTGTTATTCTAAATGTGTTGTTGGCATCTCCATGTTAATCATTGTGGTCCCAAAAGTGACTTGAATTCATGTTTTAGAATGAAACTGCTAGTGTATGACCTTAAGATGTCATTGCCTCGATTGTCATGCCTTTAGATGCGCACTTATTGATGCATATGCATAGAATTACTACTTGCCATGCTAACTGAGTCTAGATTGTCGAAAATCTTTGTTCATTCTTCAAAATAAACTCAATATGGTTTTCCACGCCAACTCAATTGCCCCTCTTCGATGCGATTTTCCCTCGGCACCTAAATAGAGTGAGTAGACACTTGAAGAGGATTGACGAGGAGGAGACTGGAAACCATAAGTCATTTTCTTTCGATTTAAAAGTAGTGGTTCCAAAATGAAACCGTTTGAAAACCTATCGCGTAGATCCTAGTTGTGTGCATGCATTCTATGAAAGATTGAACTTAGATTTAGAGTTTTAAGGGCGAAATTCATTTAAGGGGGGAACAGTGTCAGACCCGCGTCTTTGTTTTCCGTTACGCTAACTGTATTACCTTTTTACGTTATAAAATCGGATTTTTAGTAACTGTAAGAGTTAAATGATTATCAACATGCTTTTGGGAGCAGTAATTTTATTAAAAAGGGATTATTATTGCTATTATTGATTTTAAAGTCAATTCGTGCTATTTACGCCTTCAAATCCTATCAATAGTTTAATTTAGTCGTTATTCGATTTATTTGGTCATTTCCTGAATACAATTAGGTTGTCAACATTAGAAGTTTTAGAGTTCGGGGTACGAACTAAGCTAGCAGTACCGATTCCTAAGCAGCCTGGAACAAAAATAAAAGAAAGGTAGAAATGAGGGGCATTTTGGTAAATTCGTCCGACCCCTTTCCTTCTTCCTTCTTCACGGTTGTGAACCCCCCCAGGCCGGACGTCTCTCTCTGTCTTCCCTCCTCTTATTCCTCCTCTCCTCCCCCACCATTAACGCCACCAAGTGAAGCTCGAAACTCCCTGACTTTGCCTCAACCCAACTCGAAATCCCCCTCATTCAACCTTCCGCACCAACAAACGAACGTTTGGTGCGAAATCTAGGCAAAATCAGAGACAATCCAACATGGTTTAGGTTTATTCGGGCTACGATTTGACCCCTTAGACGTGAGCTGAAGCCTAGCCAAGCAACCTTGCTCCTAGTTGCTTCGAATTCACCACAAATTGCTAGCAAAATTCGTAGCCCCAAGCGCCAACCACGAGTTCAAGTCAGTGGGTGAGTGTTTGGGTTGAATTTAGGGTTTGGTTGGCACGAATTGGGCGCGATTTGGGTCTGGTCCGAGCGTGGGTGAGCAAGAGTTGGAGGTTTGGAGTTGTTCGAATACCGAAAGTTGACCCAACAGCCTTGGATTCGATTCTCTATCCTGGAATGAGGTGGGTGTTCCTCGCCTCCTAAATTAGTATTAATTTTGAAGTTTTTTATCCTAAACGATGATTTATGTCAGCTTAGGTTTGGTCAATTTCATGGATTATGTGATGAGAAGCTATGCTTGTTTAGAATCGATTCGGACAAGTTAAGTTGAGTTATGCCTGAGTTGTTAATTCAAAGTGAACTATATGTGTTTAGCATCGATTCAAGTTAATTAGTTGATGCATGAAAAAGAATTAAAAACGAAGTTAGTTTAGCATGTTTAGCATCGATTCAAGTTAATGAGTTAATCCGTAAAAATAGGATTAAAATCAAAGTTATATTGACGTGCTTAGCTTCGATTCAAATTAATTAGCTAATATATGAAAAAGAATTAAAATCGAAGCCCTTTTAACGTGATTAGCTTCCATTTGAGTTAATTAACCAATGCATGCAAATGAACTAATTTCGAAGTTAATGAAATGTGTTTAGCATCAAATCGAGTACATTGGCTAATGCATGTTAAAAGAATTAATTTCGAAGTTATATAAACTTGTTTAGCTTCGATTCGAATCAATTTAGGTAATTTATGCCTGAGATGTTAATTCGAAGTGAAATATATATGTTTAGCTTTGATTCAAATCAACTTAGTTAATCCAAGCGTAAAGTTTTAAGCCGACTCATGCCTGAAAACTAAATTCGAAATGAATCGTATGTGTCTAAAATCAATGTATACGAATGTTTAGTCGTTCCATAACCATTTATGAACCTCGAAATGAATTATAATTGCTTAGAATCGATGTATGCACATATGTATGTATGGTTATAACCGTTGGTTGCAGCGCATTGCTAATTGTTATTTGTTGGTTCGGCAAGTTAAGCAAGTTTACATATCGCTCTTTAGTATACCATGATTATTAGAATACTAAGTTGTGAAATTGAAACCGAGATGGTAGTTGGATGGCTTGAGGAAGAGCTATGAGTGGTTCGAGGTTGTTGTGGTACGGTGCTTGTGAAGAGGGAGTTCGGGTTGTGAATTGACCGCAATCATGTGGATTGCGAGGCCATGTGTGGCTCATTGTGTTGAATTGATTATGAAGTGCTTAAATGTGATACATGTGCTTAAATGCTCAAATTGCATTATGTACATAGGGGTGAGTTTTTCAAAGAAAGATTTCATGTTTTGAAATGATAGTAGCCATAACTATTAGTGCATGATGACCTATTTTAACTAAATGAATACAGTTTTGGGAGTGAACTCGCTTGAATGGGGGAATCCCTAAAGAGTTTTACAACAGCGTGAGTTGCATGATAAAGGATTTCGCTGTGAGAGGCAGCAAACTTATTAGTCGTTATGACCAGTTTAAATGGCTAAGATAAGTGCTTAGGGACAATAGATAGGGAGTGAACCTGCTTTAACGGGGGAATCCCTATAGCCTAGGGAGTAGTCTCTAGAGACCCTGACGAGGGTTAAGGTCCAAAAGTTA